>LZPO01007984.1:35358-46230 GCA_001675575.1 Neotoma lepida | reverse complement strand
GGTTAAGAACCTAAAAACAATACATTTATTTTATTTATATGTATGTGTACCTATGTATATGAAGGCCAGAGGTCAACTTTCTACCTTATTTTTTGAGACAAAGTCTCACTAAATCTGGGGACTACCTATTTGGCTACACTATCAACAAGCCTTAGGGACCCACCTGCCTCTGCCTCTCCAGAACTGAGATTGCATGTGTACAGCACCATACTCAGCTTGTCCCATGGATGCTGATGATCCAACCTCAGGCCATCATGGTTGGACAGCAAGTATTTTATCATCTCCCAGTCCCTAAGAGTCAAAAAGCTTTACATAGACACCTTGCATACTTGACTAACAAGCCACCTAAGCCATAAAAATTTAGAAGTTAAGTCTATTTATATTTATAAGGCTATTTTTAAAAATAAGGGGAAGTAAAGTTTGGATTGAAATGTATGGATTGTGCTCTCTCTCTCTCTCTCTCTCTCTCTCTCTCTCTCTCTCTCTCTCTGTACGTACGTGTGTGGGTCTGTCTGTCTATATGTATGTGTGTGTGTGTGTGTGTGTGTGTGTGTGTATCATGTGTGTCTGTCTGTCTGTCTGTCTGTGTAAGGCAGGGGTAAGAAGGAAAGTTCACTTAACCTCTGCAGATCCTAAATAGCCAAGCCCCACACAGTTTTAATAAGTAGGCACTTGGTGATGAACATTTAACAGTCTCATTAAATCATAATTTAAATGATTTTTTTTGGTCCCAAACAAATAAAGCTCTGCTCGGTTCTAATAAGGATCCTTGGAGCAGCTGTTTTGTGCTACAGAATGTGTAATGACCTTATAATTGTATTAGATGTGGCATGGAAATGTTTATGTTTCCCCTCTAGTCTGAAATGTGCTAAATAACAGAAGCCAGAGAACAGAGCTTCATTATGAATTCCAAGGGCTTCAAGGGCTGTGCTTCCAGAGCTCGTGGGGGTTGGAGTGCTTGGTGAAATTCCTAAGTAGATGCTGGGCTGGGCTGGACCAGACCCAGGCAGGCAAATTGGTTTTCCTTCCCCCAAATTCCACGGTGCCCTGCCCTTCCCTCAAACACCCGAACACCTGCCTGGACTCTTAGGCTTTGGGAAAAGCCTGCCGTCTCTGATCATCGACTCCCATTGGGAGGGATGCAGAATTCAGAAGGACAAGATTTGTATTGATTTTTCTCTAGGGCAGGAGTTGCTGTATCTATGAATTNCCCTTGAGACCCAGAAGTGGAGCTGTGTGCATTCTCTCCGCTGGCTTTTCCTTAGGTTTGACCTCTGGGGAGCACCGTAGGCATAAAGTCTGGTAAATGTTTGGTTTTCTGGCTCCCTTTCTGGGCAGTTACCATGGGTTCTATTAGTTTCCTTATGGCAGACTTCAGTTCTATGACAAGGCCCTGCCCTCCTGGCTCTTTGTCTGAAGATTCTGGAAAATGCTGGCTTCTCTAGTTCCCCTTATCCCAAGAGTAGTAGTAGACCCTGCTACACAGAGCCCAAGGATGATTCTTCAAGGAATACACTTGAAGGGCTGCTCTACCACCAGCCAAACAAAACAGACAATGAACACTGCATCTGTAGTGTTGCCTGCTTCTATGACATTTACCAAACTGATCCTACCATGGCCAAGTTCAAGCTACCCATGTGGTGTCACTCAAGATAAAGCTGGGAAGGATTCTGCACAACCAGATGTGCACAGGACAGTTGGGCTAGCTATAACACACTGCTGCTTCTTTACAGCCCACACACATCTTNATAAACAGTCTCTTTACTCAACCTCCCCGTTCTGCAGTGGGGAAGATCTTACACTTACACCACTTACTTACTCTAACCTAGCCATCTGTTTCCCCCAGACTGATTACCATGTCTCCCTGCACCCTTGAGATACTGGGCATCCTGTACCTACACACCTACAGTGATGGGGAGGCACCTTCAGGACAGCACTGTTCATCCTGCACCAACTCGCACCACTGGAGGCTCTCCCACACATGACGGGAGTATAAACCCTTCTACTCCTGTATTTGGTATCTACTGATGTCTCTGGTTTCTTTCCAAGGTGTCAGCAGTTGAGCTTTTCNGTCTCCCATCAAAAGTCTACTTTCCAAGAGACCTAGTGTGGAGCAGGGTAGGCTCAGACTATTACATCCCATAATACTAGGTTGGCTGCCTAAGGAGATCATTCCTGCTTNAGTTTGGAATGGCTCCTCTCACCCGCTCACTGCCCCTGGGAGACTTTCCCCATTGTCTCACCCCTCATGCTAAAGATTGACTCNATGTTAGGGTGGGTGCTCGAACCCGAGAAGGTTCCACATGATACTGGTCTTTTTCCTTTCAGAACCACCACTGTTTCTATTTTTATTATTACTGTTACTAATTATTTAGTCTCCTCAAGTGAAATTAATGTTTCTTAGCTAATTTTCTCCCATAAGAAAACTCAATAGTTGATCAGACAGGATGGAATATCCTGGGATGGCTCACACATGAAAAAAAAAAGTCTTACTTGTTCCCTCTGGGATTCATATCCTGCTGTTGTTACCACGACTATTGTTGCTGATTATAATAATGCTTAACATTTATTGAGTGCTCGCTATGTGTCCATCTTCCTTGCAACTAGAATCCATCAGGGTCCCTGCCAGAAGACAATGATCATATTCACCAGTTTGTAAAAAACTGAGGAGAGTTTAATCAAAGAGTTATTTATTCCTGATCAAGACAACCAGCTAGGAATGGTGCAATGACCATAAGCTACCAGTAACTGCAAAAGACATGGGAGGCACCAGAGCACACAGATATGGGCTATATCTTGGATGAAAGGCTGCCCCCTCCAGAAGTCAGGTCTTCTGGGGGCAACAGATGTTTCCAAAATGAATGCCCCAGTGAGGATGAAGTGTGGGTGGTACTGGGGTATAAACACCCTGTCTCCTTTCTCTCCATGATCTGTTGGCTGAGTAAGAGGGCAGGAGAGCCAACGAATCTCATCCTCCTGGATTCTGAGCACAACAGGAACTGAAATGGACCTGAGGCTGAGTTGAGTGAGAGGGACTGGTACATGGAAAACAGCCAGCACTGATGCCAAGAGCAAGGTGCTCATCATGTTCACCAGGTGGAGCAGCTGGGCTTGAACCCCAGGGCATCTGGTGGCAGAGTTCTGTCTTTCCANACCATTCCCCAAGGACTTACAGAAGGGCAAGAAATTTCTACTTTTGTTTCCTCCCAATGATTGGTTTTTCATATTCCATCTTAGACTCATAGACATGTCACAGTCATGGAAANAAGAACATGAGTTAACTTTTCAGAATAGCACCCAAGAGTCTCATTCTGAGCAGGATGATTACTGCCTTCCATGATGGAATCAGTGGGTGGGTAGCTTCCATTTGTTCATAATGCTTTGCTCCTTGGGGCCACAGAAACCAAGGGTTTCTCTCACCTAGCAGCCTCAGTGGGGGCTCTGCCAGGCAGTTGCTCAGTTGAATTTCAACCCCATCTGTCTCTATGAGCCTCCCTCCCCTGTGTATCCCACTGATACAATAGTGGCATAAACGGCATAGGAGTAACCAACAACTTTATGATTGGACTTAAGACCACGAGATGAAACCTATACCCTGTCTCTTATACACATCTAGATGTGTATAAGAGACAGGTGTATCCCACTGATACAATAGTGGCATAAACGGCATAGGAGTAACCAACAACTTTATGATTGGACTTAAGACCACGAGATGAAACCTATACCTGGCACCGTGATTGGGGTAAAGAACCTGTGGATATACAGGTCATAGACCTTAGGGGAGAACTCATTACTATTATTCTGTCAAGTGAACACAGTATTAAATCAACTTCTAATGACTTATTGCTGTGCACATACATTAGTGCATTTCTCAACTCTAATCAGAGAAGCTTCTTTTTGTAGTAGAAAGAAATTAACACTGAGGCCTACAATTGATCAAGGTACAGAGAATGAAGACCATGGGATGCTGAATTCTAAACTGGACATCTATACCACACCCCCTCCCTCTTCCCAAGGCTCAGTAATGATTTCAGAAGAAGGGCCGAAAAGATTGTAAGAGGCAGAGGTGGTGGATGATTACAACAACACNATGCTTTCTGAACACAGCTGAGAAGTTACACATATGAACTCACAGAACTTGTGACAGCAANCACAGGCTCAAGTCAGACAAAACCCCAGCACCCAGAGGAGAGGTGGGTATGAAATCTTCACTTCAGCTGAGGAGCTATTGGCAATTGATGACTTCTGGAAGAGGGAGAATCAGTTCTCTTTAAAGGTATGGCCCTGGAAGGTTGACACTACAGTGGATGGCCACACTCCAAAAAATATATGGGACTTTCAAGTGGGACTCCGCGAGAGAGAGAGAGAGAGAGAGAGAGAGAGAGAGAGAGAGAGAAAGGACAAGTTGGGTGAATAGGAAAGACAGTGTTGATTTGGGAGCAGTTGGGATGAGGGTTAAATATGATCAAAATACATTGTATAAAGTCTTCAAAGCACTAAAAATTAAATGACAAACTTCCTGGAACTGTTTCTATATCTACTACCATCAGCAGCTTCTTATATTCATATGTTTTTTGAAGTGACCAGGTATTGATCACNGAATGCAGTGTTAAACTGTGAGTTTCCCCTGGTTCTGTGCATTCCTCATTTTCTAAGCCAGGGAGAACAATGAAAAGGATCTTTTCTTTATGTCTTGATTTATTGGAAGTCCTGCGTCATTTACTCATGAGCCAGTTTCAATAAATTACTTTAGGTCTTTGGTTGCTATCCCTTATCCTCATTTTAATTGTCATGAAATAAATGCCTTTGGTGTGTATGTGTGTATGTGTGTGTGTGTGTGTGTATGTGTTTATGTGTGTGTATGTGTGTGTGTATATGTGTGTATGAGTATGTGTGTGTGTATGTGTGTATGTGTGTATGTGTATGTGTATGTGTGTGTGTATGTGTGTATGTGTGTATGTGTATGTGTATGTGTGTATGTGTATGTGTGTGTGTGTGGATGTGTGTATGTGTGGATGTGTATGTGTGTATATGAGTATGTGTGTATGTGTGTGTGTATGTGTTTATGTGTGTGTATGTGTGTGTATGAGTATGTGTGTATGTGTGTGTATGTGTGTATGTGTATGTGTGTATGTGTATGTGTGTGTGTGTGGATGTGTGTATGTGTGTACGTGTATGTGTATGTGTGTATATGAGTGTGTGCGTATGTGTGTGTGTGTATGTGTGTATGTGTGTGTGTATGTGTGTGTATGTGTGTATGAGTGTGTGTATGTGTGTGTGTATGAGTATGTGTGTGTGTGCATGTGCAGGCCAGAGGTGGATATCAAGTATCTTTTTCCATCACTCTCTACTTCAGTCTTCGAGACAGCATCTCTCACTGAATGTGGAGCTCAGCTGTGCAGCTGACTAGCTGGCCAGCAAGCCCCATGGATTCTCTTGTCTCTGNTTCCCTAGTGCTGGGATTACAATCATGCCTGGCTTTTATTTGTGTACTGGGGTTTGAACTCAGATTCTCATGTTTGCATAGTGAGCAGTTTACTGAGTCTTCTCCCTAGCCCCTCTTTATTCCAAGTTAGCAACAGTAACAGTCACTTTTTATGTCTGGTAAGTTAACAAAGTGATGCTCATTTTCTCTTTTTTAAGATTTTAATTATGTGTATGCATGTATGTCTGTGGCATATGTGTATGNGCATGCAGTTGTCCCTGAAGACCAGAAGAGGACATCAGATCTCCCTGGCNCTGGAGTTACAGGTGGCTGTGAGCTGTTCAACCTAAGTTCTGGAAACCAACCTTGGGTCTTCAGGAGCAGCATGTGCTCTTAACTGCTGAGCCATCTCTCCAGCCCCCATTTTCTTTTTTGAAGTCTGGCAATAACATTTTGACTTCTGCTATATTGCTGCTACCGATCTTTTAAAATGACATTCAGAAGGGTGAACTAATTCAACCCCTGTCACCCAGTTTGCAAAGAGTACCCCCTGCAGATGACAGAGAAAATAGAATGTTTTATAATACTGGTTTGAATCACACTCACTTTACTTTGGGCAAGTTGCCTCCCCTAGTCATCTACTTCCTGAGCAGTAGTGTTCTCATCTCTAAAGTGGGCCTAAAGCTTGTACCAACCTCATGGGACTTTTCAAAGATTACAAACAAGCTGCCTCAGGAAAGCATTCTGAATAATACCTGAACTTAGTGGGACCCCAATAAATGTTCATTTTTTATAATACTTAATTTTTTAACTATCTTTAGTTTTCTTAAGGGTAGCATTCTTTTCAACACCTTGTTTATCTTTTGGATATTATGATCAAATTGCAACTAATTGTTTCCTGATTGCTTTAATTTCCAACTCCCATATTAATTCCTAATCCAAAAGACTCTTGGGTTATACGATATAATTATAAAGCTCTGCTGGCCACAAGATGGTTTTAGTCACATACACATGCCACCGAGGAATGGCCTGTGTCAACAGCCTGGGGAGGGCCTACTATTTGTGACAGGTGCTTTTGCTCCACACCAGCACACCCTCCTCAGGTGACTCCCTCAGTCACCATGGCAGCTGCTGTTCCAGAGCCTCTTTGGCAGAGCCCATTCTTCACTGGAAGACACTCCAGCTCAGGTCCCACAAATAAAGAAAAGAAATTCGGCAGACCTCTTTCCTTTCTGGTCTCTTTCCTTAACCATAAGTAAAGGTTCATCTGACCCCAAACCAANGTGGCNCCTCCAAAGGAAATGGTTGGAGGAAAATGGTCTAAAGGATCCAAGGACTGAAACACCTGCTCCCACTTTGGGTGCATCCCACACCATACACAGTTCATGAGGCAGCAGTTAGGGTGTGAGAATGGACATATCTGATTCTCCCCTAGCATTCCTGTCAATTGAGAACACAAAGAAGAGGAAACATGGAAGTTAAATGGGAAGGAACTTTGTGGAATTTGAAAGTCGGGAAGAGAAAAACTGATGCAATGTTGCATTTTATAAAACATTATGTCAAACGTTAACTTTAACTCTGGACAATATTGATGTCAACCTGAGAGGATCTAAACTCACCTAGGAAATGAACCTTTGGGCATGTGTGGAAGCTTCTAGATTGAGTTGAAGCAGGAAGACCTAGCCTGAATGTGAGAGCACCATTGTATGGGCTTGGATTCTGGCCACAATGTGATCACTGACCTCACACCCCTGCCTNGCCACAAATGCCTTTACCACAGTGATGAACTGTAACCTTAACTATGAGCAAGATAAAGTCTTCTTTAAAAGTTTGCTCTCTCCTGGGTATTTGGTTCCATCAGAGAAAAGTAACTAATGTGCGTTCTTATGACAGACTTGGAGAAAGAGATATTACAAGTCTTATTTGTTACTATTTTTCTATTGCTGTGATAAATACTGTTACCAAGGAAACTTATTAGAGGAGGAGTTTANTTGGGCTTATGGTTGCAGAAGGGTGAGTCCATCATGGTGAAGAGGAAGCAAGCATATTGGCAGGACCAGGAAGCTGAGGGCTCACATCTTGATGTGTGAGCACCAAGCAGAGAGAGCAAACTGGGAATGGTGTGAGACACTGAAACCTCACAGCCTGCCCCTAGTGACATACTTCCTCCAGTAAGGCCACATCTCCTACGCCTCCCCCAAACAGTACCACCAACTGAAACCAAGCATTCAAATACCAAAGACTGCAGTGAACATTTCTCACTCAAACAGCCACACCATCCTTTCCTTCTGAAGGAGGATGTGGCTTCCCTAAGATCTCAGAGACGACAGGCTGGAGAGTGAAAGCCTGGGATTCCTCCCTTTATATCACCAGCTTCTCCAGTAGCTCAGCTACTGAATNATTCAATTTTCCCAAGTCAAATGTAGTACAGAGAAAACCTCACAGGCCGGGCGGTGGTGGCGCACGCCTTTAATCCCAGCACTCAGGAGGCAGAGGCAGGCGGATCTCTGTGAGTTCGAGGCCAGACTGGATTACCAAGTGAGTTCCAGGAAAGGCGCAAAGCTACACAGAGAAACCCTGTCTTGGAGAAAAAAAAAAAAGAGAGAAAACCTCACAGACCCACTTTCCTCACTCTCCAAGGCTTCAACAATGGAAAGCACACAAGTGGCCCAGTGGTAAGACACTGCTGGAACCACCTGGTTAAGCTTTTGACATGGTGGCCTTAACTTTCAAACTGCCTGTCATTCGGTCCACTGGCTTCACACCCTTGGAATCCCATCAGTCCCTCTGAGGTCTGGACCAGTACCTCATTTCATAACTGTGTGGCTGAGTTTTATGGCTCTGTAGGTTTTGTTCTCTTGGGTACCTCGGGCTGTTGAGTGGCATGTTATCTCCCAAGCAATGGGTCACAGGCCCATCAAACCTGAAAGGCCACGCAGGCCTCCTGAGAGGCTCAGTAGAGTATATCAGTGGCCCTGAAGCTTCCGTGTGTATTAGAATTATCTAGAAGGCATAATTAAAGTACAGGTGCCAGCCCCAACCCTGGAGTTCCTTACTTAGTAGGTGGGGGGCTAAGAGTTTATATTTCTATCAATCTCTTTGTATGTATATATGTGCTGTGCGTGTGTCTTATGTGTATGTGCACTTGTGGGTATGGGTCTATGTGGGTGTGCATGCATGTGTGTGGAGACCAGAAGTTGACATTTTATATCTTCCTCAATCACCTCTCTATATTATTTTGCTTTTGAATATGTTTCTATTTATGTATCTATGTATGTGTATAGCTGTATATGGATGTCTGTGGAGGCCAGAAGAAGGCTTTGGGTCCCATGGTTTTANGATCACAGGCAGATGTAAGCTGTCTGATGTGGGTGCTGAGATCTGAACTCCTGTCCTCTGCAAGAGCAGCAAGCATTCTTAACCATTGAACTGTCTCTCCAGCCCTTTTACCTTACTGTTTGAGACAGGGTGTTTCTGAACCTAAAGGCCACAGTCTTGACTGATCCATGAGCCCCAGGAATCCTTCTGTTTCTGCCTCTCTAGTTATGGAATGGACAGGCATGCGTCACCATGCCCAGACATGCCTGACAAGTTCTAAGGTGATGATTTTGAGAGTCCCAGGAACCACACCAGAGAATCACTAAAAGGAAGCCAAAATGAGCTTCAGCATCCCTCAGATTTGGGCAGGACCTTGTCGCTGGTTTGTGGGTAAGTCACTAGACCTTCTGGAGTTTTGGCTTCCTCCCTTTCAAGCTGGGGACAGTGGTAGCCACTCAACAGTGGCTGAAAACACTGAGTGGTCCATGTATAAGCAGAGGTCTGCTCTCTGCTACCTGAGTCACCAGTCCCCTGGGTTCCAGCATACAGCAGAACTCACCTTCTNTCCCAGAGACCTCCACTCTAGTAATCACTGATGGAAAAGTATCATTAGGTACCCGGGGTCTGGAGGAGGTTATACTGAAGACATGGAACACCTCCCAGCTGACTGCCTGAAATCCTTCCTTCGACTCTACGGTTTTCTCAGCATCCCCCTTTGACAATTTGGCCTCATTCTTTTTTTGAATTATTAGATGTTTTAATTTTTTGTGTATGTATANGTGCATTCATGGTGTGTGTNTGGGGAAGGTTGCTACAGTGCACATGGAGGTCAGAGGACAACTTATAGGAGTCTATTGTCTCCTACTATGTGGGCTCCCAGGATCAAACTCAGGTTGTCAGGCTAGGCAGCAAGTGCCTTTGCCCACTGGGATGTTCCACTGGCCCTGTCACNATATGTTTTATCCCAGCTCTGAGAGCACAGAGTTCCACNGTGTCACTAAATACTTCTTTTTGACTGTCCCCTACTTTAACTACTCCCATATTTAAGGAGGCAAAGACACACAACTCTTAGGCTTAGGCTTCCCCTAATAGGCCACCATATCTGTAAAGCAAGGTGCCTTGAGTTCAGGTCAGGTCATGCTCTGTGCTGGGAGACAGCCCCTGGCTGTCTTCTGTGACTTGAGCTTGTCTTTTGCCATTTGGTCTATGTCATAGGACAGTGGCTTGTCAAAGCAGCCCTTTCAGTCTTCTCTTGATAAANTGAATATCTTATTTCTTTTCTCGTAGCNGTCACAAAATACTCCCCCAAAGCAANGTAAAGAGGAAGGGATTACTTTGGGCTCACAGCTCAAGGGCACAGGTCATCATGGCAGGGAATTCATGGTGGCAGGATCATAAGACAGCTGGTCACAGTGCATCAAGTCAGGAAGCAGACTGGATTCTTGTGCCAAGTTCATTGTCTCCGTTAACTAATTTTGGGACACCAGCTTATGGAATGATGCCAACCATATTCAGGGTTAGTCTTACTCTGTCATTTAACTCAGACTAGAAACTCTCTCACAGACATGTGCGGAGGTTTGTCTCCAAGGTGATTCCAGATCNTGTCCAGTTGGGGATCAATANTAACACCACAAGTATATTCCCTATAAGTTATTGTATTACTGTTCTCTCAAGAGATAGGAAAGAAGGAAAATTCTCAGTCACTTGTGTATTCTGGGCCTCCTCATCCACAACTCCAGCCTCTCCTACCCTCTCCCAGTGGATATTTCTCCCTGGATCTGATTGCACATGGTGAGGAGTGGTCCTCACCCTCTGTCCCACTCTGTGAGCCTCTGTCAGTAGGCTCTCTGGAGTGAGCCCCAAAAGTGTGGCATTGCAGAACCTGAGAGTTAATGCCCACTCTCCAAGGTTCCCTAGCATCTTCTACAAATCCAGAGATGGCAGCCAGATAGCCCTCTCTGGGTACCTCAACCTCTACCAAGAAGATGAGCATCTGCTGCTCCCNGTGTCATTCATTTCCTCCTCTCAGCAAAGCCTGCTTTTCTACCCCTTTACCTATGTGTGACTTAAAGTGATGCTTCTGATACCTGTCACCATGTCCTCCCTCCTGAGGGCTTTCATTACTACCT
>LZPO01007984.1:0-13221 GCA_001675575.1 Neotoma lepida | reverse complement strand
TTTCAGAGTAATCATGTATTTAAACACACAAACAAACACTATTAAAAGAATGTACACTACACTCGAACTCACAGCTTTGGTTATTGATACATGATCTCCCCATATTGGTCCTGCCAGCACCCTGTCACCAAAAAGGAGGAACTCCTGGGCTTCATCCCTCCCTAACAATTATAAAATGCAGCAAATTGTTGATGTCAGAGGGACAGTGTTTTCTTCAGTGGTATCGCCAATGGTAAGGTCGTGCCGTAAATAAGCTTAATGAAAATCATTGGGTCACAATAAAAGATAGGAAAGTAGAAGGGGGACTGACTGGGAAANAGAAGGGGAGGGGTGGGAGGAGGNCAAAAGTGGGGAGGTAGGGGTAAATATGATCAAATTATGTACATGTATGCAAATGTCATAACAAAACACATCATTATGTATNATTAACATATGCTGATTATGAACACAAAAGGTAAATTATTCCTTACACTTAGATCATACAAAGATNTCTCCCATAGCCTTACCTAGAGCATGTCACATGCTGTAATGAACGCCTTTCTCAACACTTCCTCCTCATCATCTGGAGGTGATGAGGCTGTGCTCCCAGCAATTGCTGTGGAGGCTGATGAAAGAAATCAAACATGACCCAAAAGTGTTCTTCTGGGGCCACTGGGATGGAGTCTCNTGTCTACCATTTGACTCTTCTGGCTGATCCAGAATTACACCGTGGACAGTTTGGAGTCACGGAAAGGCTGTGTCTCTGTATGGAGGCTCCCTCCTGCCATTCCTTAGTCCCAGTTCCCTAAGCTGAGCTTGTGAAGATGCCAAGTGGCAGTGAGTTAGAGATGGTTCGACAGCAGGAGTCTTGCTTGAGTGGAGCCCCAGATGAGTTCATTGAAATCTAGGCTTAGTTGCTTAACAAGGGCACAACTTGAATAAAAGCCACCTCAGCTCTACCCTCAGATGACTGAGCTTCAGGGATCTTCTGAGCAAAAATAGGACTCCTTTGTCTAAAATGCACTCTTAATTCTAAATCACTGAATGGTTGAAGTTTGTGTTGTACTTCTCAGAATAACAATGAAACAAGAATGGGAAAATACATGACACCATTGTAACTAACCTTCACCTGGGTTTAAAAAAAAACAACAAATCTTAACAGAAATTCTAGAGAATTTGCAAGACACATGCTCCTCATCAATTCATTCAAATTTTTGGAACCTGTTCATACTACAGGGCACATGTGNTAGGCAAACTCGTGTGAACAAAACACAGGATCCCACCAAGTGGAGGCAGGAGACAGGTGGGGAGGACTTTGCATCATGCCCTAATCACACCTATCCCCAGATATTAATCTCCTTGAAGTTTTTCATCTTTTCACTCTTAATTTAATAGCTNCCATCTGCTAGATATCATACAGAAATGTGAGGACAAATGACATACAAGTAAATACATTAATTATAAAAGTTCTGTGCCGTAGGAGAGAAGTCACTAAGTNTATTTATGGNAGAGAACAGGGCAGTGGGCTGGGACTGTGCTGTAAGGGCAAGGATTCCTATGATGTCCTTCAGATAAAGTTTTCAGAAAGAAAAGCTTTAAATATTGGTGAAGGAGGAAAGAATTATGGGTAGATGAAACTAAATGATGACATATTACAAGATTAGCTTCTGCCAAGCACTTAGCTGAAAATGTCAACCACAGCTTTTGAGTTCAAATCATTAATGCATAACTCTTTTTCTTTATAGTAACTATCCAGCAAGGTTTGAAGTATTTTCTTTCCCAGTTATGATTAACTACCTTGACCATAGCAACTTAAGGGACAAAGAACTTATTTGGGCTCATAGTTCCAGGGAGATAGTCCATCATGNTGGGAAAGGCATNGNGGCAGAGAAAGAGGAAGCTGGCTGGTCACATTGCATCTACATTTAGAAAACAAATAGGGAACAGGAAGTGGGGGTCAGGACATAAAGTCTCAAGGCCAGCTCCAGTGACCCACTCCTTCAAGCAAGGCTCCGTCTCCTGAATATTCCACAACCTTCCCAAACAGCCAGGTGTTTGAATACGTGAGCCTGTGTGCATGTGTGTGTGTGTGTGTGTGGGTGTTACATTCAAAGCACTACAGGCAATAAACCAGGTCACTTCTGCATAAGACTTGTGTGGCCTTGTCTTCTCTTCACTCAAACCACACGACAAAATTTCGAGAAGCACACAATACAAAGAATGTCCCTCAAGTGCAGATGATGAGGCTTTTCTGAGGTTTCACATCCNGAGAGGAAACAGCCCAAGTATTTGAACCACCAGTTTGTACACAACCTGGGCCTTCACTTCTATGCCACATAGAGTATTTGTGCTGCAAGAGACTTGGAAGTCAGCTCTAAGCCAACCTTGATTGAAGAGAAGTACTTCCTTTAGGGCACTGAAGACAAAGGAAGGCAGGTAGAGTCAGTACAGTTAGCCCTTCCCTGCAAAGCCAGCACCAAGAAATGCTCCAGTCCTCTTAACAGCAGCAAATGTACTTCTATTGTTTCACGATACACTCCATAAACACCTTGTGGTGTGTGTGTGTGTGTGTGTGTGTGTGTGTGTGTGTGTGTGTGTGTGTGTGCTGGTCTAGGTGAGTGACAGAGAATGACAGGTATCATTCCTCAGGCATAATCTATATTTTGTTTTCACTTGATGCATTTTGGTTTTGAGAGAGGGTCCCTCATTGTCCTGTAATTCACCAAGTAGGCTAGGCTGGTAGTCCAGTGAGCCCCAGGGGTTTGCAGTCTCTGGGATTACAAGCATGCACTACCAAATCTGGCTTTTTTACGGAGATTCTGTGAATGGGATTCATTTTTACCAAACTAAGCCATTCCTCCAGCCCCAGTAAGTGCCTTCTTTCCCTGAGCATTGCAAGGTCCCAAGGCAGGGGCATTTCCTGACTCTGGGTCCCACTTTCTCACAACGTCAGCCCTTTGGCTGCAGGTAAAGCTGGAGGCACCATCATGTCTCCCTTGCAAACACTTCCAGTTGTCCCCGCTTCTGTCTTACTTATCAGTCTAGACCCCTGCTGCCCTGAGCCCAGCCTGCCCAGCCTGCCCCTGAGATCTTCTGTGTGGGTAGAAAAACACAGCGGTGCTGCCTGGCTCACTTGAAAAAGTTCCTTGTCTCTAGCCTCAAATGGACACTTAGCGCTGCCCAGCAGGCCCTTCATTTTTCTCCCACGGCCTCAATCCCCCAAGAAGGCCATTTGATGTCTTCCTTCCTGACACCTCCTCTATTTTCTCCTCCACTTTCAGATGATAACTTCTCATTTCAGGGATAAAATTGAAAAATCATCTTCCCTTCAGCAAACCTGCCATCTTCATCAGGACTCATCTTCCCCTCCTTGGCTTGGTTAAAATGGAAAAGTGCTCTTCAGAATCTCAGAGCCCGATTCCATCCCACACGCTGTGGGTCTCAGTCACTCAAACACTGTCCTGCTCGCCCTTCCCTCTCCGGCATCTGTCCTCTTCATTCTTGCTGGATCAGCCCTACNGATAAACAAACATGCTCTCCCGCCTTGTGGAATTCAGGGTTGCTCCTGGGATGGACCCTGGGGCCTCATACTGGGCAGGCTCTGGACCCCAGCTCTCTCTCCCAGATTTCTTGAAAGGAAAACTAAAGAAGTCTCTACTGACCCCCACATCTCCTCATGTTCCCTTTGATTTTTCTCAAGAGGTCACAGTGAGGTCCACGCTCTGGCTCCACGCTTACCCTACTTCGATTTTGCTCCTGTCCCCTCCTACTCTTAAATGATTTCTTTGGAAATGCACAAATGAAGGTTCCAAAGGCTTTCCAGATGCCAAATCTAGCAGCAGTCATCTACTGTTTCCTGAACTTCCTCTCCAGACACCTATGGTACCTTCTGCCCTTTATTTGACTTCCAGATTTTAATGTGAGGACTCAGTCTCAGCTGCATTTTATTTTCTTCTTGGGNCATCACATCTAGTCTGTTGGCTTATTGGTGAGTTGGCTGTCATGTTTATCAAAGAAGTCTACATGTGTAGAGTTTAAAAGGCAATTACTCCTGGGTGAGTTTGCTTCTTTTTGTTCTAGAGCTTTCAGTTGTGCTGTTAAGTTACTAATGTGAGATTTCTCCATCTTCTTTATGTAGGCATTNAGCCCAGAAGGACAGCTCCTTGAACAGTAAAGCGGTAAAGGAATCTGCTTCTTTGAAAGCTCGCTCTTTAGGTAGCTTGAAAATTGTGTTCTCCTACGAGTTGTGGCTACACATTGTAAACTGTTCTAGTAAAGTCTATGTACCTTTTGTATACTCGTAGACATATATAATGTCCATGACTGAGGTGAAAACTAACCTGAAACTATGATACTGAGTGCATCTAAATGCACATTCCTTAGTTTTACCTGCTATTCTTATGTTGTAAAGGATATACAGACAAAAGCTAGGGATGGTAGGTCACTAGTGTGCTAGAAGTGATTGTGCTAGTCATGAGAAGTCATGATTACAATTATAGAAATTTTATGAGCAATTAATTAAACGCAAAAGGTGTTCTCTTGTATTAATGTTTTAGTTAGTACAAAGAGTAATAGGGTTTGTTGGTGTTTTCATACATACACCACACGCTACTCTTATTTGCCACCATAGTTTCCTGTTCTACCTTCACCCTTCCCTCTTGATAGTATTACCTTATTACCTTATTACCATTAAATCCTGCTCAGTTCTGTTTTTATGTGATACCTACTCAATTACTCTGCTTAGTTTCCCCTGTGGTGATGTACTGTGTACCCTATTAAACTTTGCCTGAAGGTCAGAGAACAGAACAAGCTACTAGATTAAACATAGAGGCCAGGCAGTGTTGGCACACACCTTTAATCTTAACACTAGGGAGGCAGAGATCCATGTGGATCTCTGTAAATTCAAAGCCACCCTGGGCTACATAAGATTAACTCAGTTGAGGAGAGAAACAGAGCTAGACACTGGTGGCACACACCTTTAATCTTAATGCTTGGGAGTCACAGGCCTTTAATCCCAGCACTTGAGATCTCAAGACTTTGCTTGGGGAGCTCACACGCCTTTAATCCCGGGAAATAATGGCTAAGATGAGAAAGGTATATAAGGCATGAGGAGACAGGAACTAAAGGCTTTTTGGCAGAAGCATCCCTTTCAGCTAGAGACTTTGTCAGCTGGAGCTTTTCCAGTGAGGACTCAAAGGAGTTCAGTCAGAGGATTCCTAGAATTGGTGAAGTGAGATGTGGTAGTGGCTTGTTCCTTTGTCTTTCTCATCTTTCAGCATTTATCCCAATATCTGGTACTGGGTGTTTTTTATTAAAAAGACCGTTTAGCAATTTGCNTTACATTTCCCCTTCACTTTCTTCAAATTTTTTTGTCTCCTCTCATAATCTGCTTTCTATTTTAATGTCTTACACACAGACAGGTAGATAAATAGTCAATAGATTGATATAGAGTATAATTCGTCTGTGTACATTTAAATAAACTTCACATTTGAGACAAACCATATTTCTCTTTCTAATTCTGGCTTACTTTGCTTAACAATGATTTCCAATTCCATCATTTTTCTTGCAAATGTCCTAATTTCAATTTCCCTTATTGATAAACATAATTTTATTGTGTATAATTATCACATTTTAAAAATCTAATGATCTGGTTTTTTTTTTTTTGAGTGCAAAGCCTATGGTGGGACACCTGGTGCAGTCTAGGCACAGGGAAGAGGGTCTTAGACCCACCTCAAGTGAAAGTACCAGGCCCTGGGGACTTTCCATGGGAGACCTTGTGTTGGAGGAAGTGGGATTGGGGGTGGGTTTGTTGAGGGGCAAGGCTGGGGGGTGGGAGGAGGGAAGAGAGGGGGTTCTGTGGTTGGTATGTAAAATAAGAAAAATCTTTTAATAAAAAAAGAGTTAAAATAAAAAAGGCAATTACTACTGTTGACAACCCATCAATGTTAGCCTCTAAACATCAGACACAGTGGATAAACGTTTGACTCCGTTTCTTTGTGTGAAGTTGACTCCTATAGCCTCTAGCTTCTATTTCTCCCTAGCCTGGATCTCCTGAACACCTGACGTCGTGTGGTTTCCTACACCAAACTACCGTGTCAAATTAAGGCTTTCCTAGCCCCCTTTCTTTGTCTTAGTTTACAAACTCTTTTTAGTTGAAGGACATCCTTTTAATGATGAGTGATAGGTGAAAAGAAATTATAGAATTTTTTATCAGATTCTAAGTATCTTTATCACATTATTCAATTCAATGAAGCCTCTTAAGATATGTGTGTGTACATGTTCTGTGTGTATGTGTGTGTGTACATATGTAAGTGTGTGTGTACACATGTATCTCTGATGTATCTGTGTGTGTGTGTGTGTGTGTGTGTGTATGTGTGTGGCCTGTGCACAGAGAATCCAAAGGAGGAATGATGTCCACTCAATCGCTTTCCACCTCTTATCCCCTTGACACAGGAGCTAGGAAGGCAGGCAGTAGCCCTCANCAATCCTCCTGTCTCCACCTCCCTCTAGCACTGGAGTTGCAGGTGTATGATGGCCTCACCTGGCTACTTAGATTGGGTTTGGAATTTGGAATCAGGTCCTGATGCTTGCTCAACTAAACAGTCCTCTGTCTGATTTCTCTCTCCAGCCCAACTATTCACAATTTTGAAGTTAATTCCATTTCCTTCCATGTTTCATAGTTTTTGTTGAGGTCAGCAGTCCCCTGGTTCTTCTTTCTGCTTTCTATAGAGTGATTTCCTTCCTGTGTGGAAGTTTCATATTTTTCTGTCTTTGGGTTTAGAAACTTCTTAATGGACTTTGCCATTTGTAGCTCTTTAAAATTCTTTGTGATAGGCACTCAATGGTCCTNTGGAAACTAGAGGAAAGTATTTTTAATTTGGGAAATTAAAAACAAAATCAAATTAGCTGAGCAGTTTGTTTTGTGCATCAACTAACTTGCTTCTTCTCTTCTCATGGCTATTGCATTGTGATGAGCCATGATGCTACTTCCAATGCATCTTCCTGTTTTCCTACTGACTTTAAAATGTGATTGCCAGATTACAATAAAAAGAATCCTGATTGATTTCTTTCTTTTTTTTTTAGAGCACCCTATCTATGTTTGTTGGATAGCATGCCACCATCCAAAGAATCTCAATTATTATTTGAGGGGGTCTTGTCCCTTTCAACTGTTTGTTTTGGTTTCCTCTTTAGTTTTGGAGACATCCTAAAAATGTACTACATATTTTGTAGACTCATTACNTAACAAAAGCTGACTGTAAGCTCTCTTAGCTTCATGGGACATGCTGGCTGGTATAATTTAATATAGGTTGGACTCACTAGACAGGTATTTCTTCAGTTTCCTATACCTGTCAAAAGCTTTTTCATATTGGGAACATTGGACATCAGGTTCAATCTGGAATCCACCCAGCCTGCCACTCTCCTGACCTCTCATACACAGGTATGCATCTGTACCTTAAGTCTACTTACTTCTCTTTTCTATCACTGACCACACAGCACCTAGGTGCACAGGACCTTTGTCTGATCATCCAATACAAGTAAAATAGTCCCCAGTATTATTTCCCTATTCCCTTCCTCTGAATACAGCTCACCATTTACTTGATGGATTTATGTATCACATAGCTGAGTATTTTCCTGGATCTTTTCTGTCTTCTAACAACAAGGTCTCTGAGCATGGGCCATTTCTATTTCTTCTACAGGATAGTTTCAAGACTTTGCATTCAAACATAGCATGCTCAGTTAATATTTATCCAGTTGATGGGTGAAGGGATGGATGAGTAGACAGGTGGATGAATAGAAATCCTGGGTTTGATCAGTCCCTGTATCTTTGTGACCTTAGGCAAGTCAATTACCTTTCAATTTTGCCTTAATTAGCCNCTTCCGAGTTAGAATGGCAAGTCTTCCTCTACTGAAGAGGTATTTATAAGGTAAAAATNAATGAATAGATGTGTGTGTGCATTTTCAGGTAAATTGTGATACTATAAAGACTAGATATGACTTACTCCACTTATCCTTCTCTTTTTCGTCTTTCCGTATTGAAAGCTTCATTTAACACCTCAGAGCTCATGCCCCAGNAGCACCTTCTAAGTGGAACTCTTAGTAAGAGTTCTTTTTAGATCCAAATTAACCAAACTCTTCGATGTGATTCAAGCCAGATATGCTGTACTCTCACTCCCGAGTGAGTCAAGTCATAAGCTGATTCTACTTTCTGCTCTAGTTCAATGAAGGGAATTATCAATGTCAACACACGCTCTACTTCAAGTACAAATAAAGAAGAAAAGAAATTCCTGCTCATGAAGGAGGATTAAACTGTCCCCTATAATTGGACCATAGTCATCTTTTCAAATTTGTCCCATTCAAAACTAATGACTCTTTTTTTTTCTGTTAAGGATACAGTCAAAACAACATGTTTATTCATTGCTGATAGAAATGTAAATTGATATAATCCTTCTGGAAAGCTCTTCAGAAATACATATTACATGCCTTAAAGGTATTTATATCTTTTGGTTCCCAAACTGTCCTTTTGAAATTATCCTAAGGAAATAGTCTAACATATAGAAAAATAAAGTATATAAAAATGATTATTTCAGGTATTTCACAGGACTGAAAGTATTAGACGCAACATAAACTTCCAATGACACATCAAGGTTAACTAAATCCTGGTGGACTATGACGTAGCTATAGAAGTCAAGATCCTGAGAGCTATGGGATGAGCACAGGGAAACATTCATGGCACAGAATGTATTGTCCAATAATATATACTCTATCACTACTGATTTAAAAACACTTAAGGTTTACACATAACAAAACACANCCTATCTAAATGGTGAAATAATAGCGTGGTTATTTTTTTCCATAAAGACTTGGGTGTTGGCCAATTAGTTACTTGCTCAGATCGCCTGTATTCCAGAGAAAAGATGTAAGAGGAAAAGCATGCAAAGAAATGGAGAAAATGCTTTTTTAAAATAATTTTTGTTCTTGATAATGTTACACCTGTATACTCTGAACTATAATCATCTATACTTGCCAATTCTCCCTCTACCCNCTCCATATTCCCCAACATNTCTGCTCCCAACTTCGTTTCTCATCTTGATGTTTTTCCTTGACAACCCATTAAGTCCAGTTCCACAGTAGGACCATCCACCGGAGCTTGAGAAACCTCCCAATGGCCACACTCTCAAGAGGGTAATAGCTCTTGGGTAAGGCATGGAGTCTGGAGAGCACCCCTACCATCTATTTGGGAATTTTATCTGCATTGATCTTGTGCAGGTAAACTCAGCTTCTGTCAGTTCATGAGTGCAAACAATGCCATGTCTTGAAGACAGCACTTCACAGGCAGAAATCACTGTTAACCAGATGCTGAACTTCCTCACCTGGAAACACTGCTCTGAATTTCTTGTAATTCCTATAAAGATAAACCTGGACCTGAGCACATGCCAAACCCAGACAGGACCATCAAATTCAGAGCCCATCAGCCCTTTTCCGCTCTCAGTCTAGTCTTAGCCTCTTCTGATTCTCCCACATTGCAGGACGGAACTTTAATGAGGGGTCAAACAGGCTTTCTTTAAGAGTGTGTTATACTACTGTGGAGCACAGCATGTACCTTAGATTTGAGCAAACTTTTCCTACACAGGGCTAGACAGCAGGATTCTTAGACACTGTGGACCAGGATATCTGCATTGGAACTATTCAATTTTAGCAGCAGAATGAAAGCAGCCATTAATGAGCATAACCTTACTCCAATCAAACTTTATTTACACAAACAGTGGCGCCTTGCTGATATTGATGTAGCTAACAGGCCTTCGCCTCCGAGTGCTTTTGATGATGTCTCCACTTGTCATCAATATTCAGTTAATGCCATGTGCTTCCCAGGGCTCCTGTTAGGCAAATTTAACACATAATTTTCAAAATAGCCTTGTAAAATTAAATGTTATGTTTTGTTTCTCATAGATAGACAGGCAAATACAAGTCCAGAGAAGTCATATAAGTTGCTCAAGATTATCCCACAAACTGGGGTTTTAGTTTCTGAATCCAAGTTCATGTCATTGAATCATACTGTTTTTCTAACTATATNTCTCNTTGTGTGTGAGTGGCTGGCAGGGGTGGAGGGTGAGATGCATATGCATTTGGAAGCCAAAGACTGTCATTGTGTGTCTTCTCCTCTCAACCCCCATCTTGTCTTTTGAGACAGTCTCACTGGACCTAGCAATCACTGATTGGCTAGACTGGCTGGGTAGAGAGCTGTACCAGATCATCTTATCTCTCTCTGCCTGTCCACCACTAGGCCTACAGACACACCTTGTGACCAAGCCCAGCTTTATACATTGGTGATAAGGGCCCAAAAACATTCCGTGGAATATCCTTGTCTTACATTTCAAGTGGCATATTAAGTCAGGCAAATGAACCTTAAATATCCTCTGTCCATGGTCAATCTGCCTGNTAGCTCCTGTCTAGGAACTTAGGGTCATCATGACTGCTAATGGATTCAACCAAAGAACATCTTTGAGCCTCTTTGCNCAGCTGTGAACCAGAAGTTCTTGGTGTACCACAATCTTTGAGGTGCATCAGAATTGCCCAGAGAACTGTTAAAGCCAGACTACTGAGCCCAAGCTCTGGGATTCCTGAGTCTGCCACTTGGCCCCAGAACTGCATTTATACCAAGTGCCCAGGTGTTGCTTCTGGTCCAGCTGATTCTATTTTAAAAATAATTGTTCTAGACCATTCAATCTTCCCATTCCACATGGGCATTAATCTCCCTCAAAGAACATAACCTTCCATTGTTGGCCATCNCTTACATAACCCAGGAAGCTATGTAAAGTAAGAAACTAAGTGGGTAATAGAACATACCAATGCCAGCAAATAATTAAAAGCAATAACAGACATTTAGAAATATGCAAAATATGTGTTCTTTCATTTGCAGTTCTCAGTGAGGGTCTATCGGGTATCATGGTTATGTTTCTCCNTTTCTTAAGAGGCTACTACCTNACTACTTGTTAAATCTTGAGTTCTCTTCTAGTATTCGTGGTTCTTTCTCTTGCTGTCCTGGTCTCGCTTAAGGAACTCCTCAGCCCATCAACTAATCAAGGGGCTGATTAAGAACAAAGAAATGTCTATACACATGACAATTTAATGGTGAATGCACAATGACCAAGAGTCTTGCCATGTGTAAATAATGTGTAGTCCTTTCGTGGTAATAATTGAAGTCCTTCATCCTAGAGGGACTATGGATCATTCTGTAGTTTGAGGAGTGGCTCTCTGACCTATGCATCTCTCCAGATTCTTTCCCCANCCCCATATTTTCTCACAGTCAGATTTGTTTAGCTCCTGTCATTTACTTGAATGGCCTTCAGCTCTGGCCCCTAGCCAACCTTGGTGGTGCCTTTGGCTTTATCATCTGCCTCCTTTATCTCTTTCTTCCTTGCTGCTTTGATGCCTTAGGTTGGTGTTCTCTTCAGACTCCTTTGCCTTTTGACAACAGAAGGAAGCTTTGCAAAAGCCCAGTTTTCCCCCCTCTGGTTTCTGGTGTTTCTCAGGTGAGCCTGTAAACCACACTTCCAGGCCATGTGATGTGTCCTAGACCTGCTTGCCTATCCGTTTGTTGAGCACCNGATGAATGATTCTTACAGGCCAGGCACCATGTTTATCATTGGAAGGCAGCTATGCTTGGCATGTGACATATGCCTCAAGTTACACTTTGTGTTAAATGACAGTCTGAGAACATCAGCATTGGAAATCCAGCTGTTGGAAGCATTTATGGATTCTTTTTCTTCTTATGATAACACTGTAGCTAATTAATTACACTGATCATGATTTGACTTAGGGCAGTNCTGTGCACTATGAAGTGGGAAGGGCTGAGGTGGTATGGGTTTTAGGGACTCCTTTTTGAAGGTTGACAAATTCTCCTATTGGCTGCTTGGACTGTGGTACAGAAGATAGAAATTACAGAAACTTAGGATTGCATTAATTCAGAGGTTTCTTCTGTCATTTAAGTGTTACAAAGAAATTGTATGTATGTATGTATAGTATAGTATAGTATAGTATAGTATAGTATAGTATAGTATAGTATAGTATAGTATATAGGCCAAAACAGATTGTACATGGAAGAGAAGTTTGAGGGGAGTCTGATGAAATGTAGGAGCATAAATCGGGGTTGAAGAGGCCAAGCAACCAGGGTTTTGAGGACTCAGAGCCAGTCTTGTTTTACCTCATGAGGACTAGGTATCTGGTAAGAAGGTGAAAATATAGATTATCAAAACTAAACTCTAAAACTTCAGTTATGTGAATTTAGACAAGGTTTACTTCTAATGGTGTGATAGTAGTTGTGTTATGTGCAGTGGCATGTGTCCCTGTGCCTCTTGCCGAGGACCCTTTCACTTAGTATTTCAAAATGAGTTTCAAAGGCTATTCTAAAATCCTGTTGTAAGCTTGAGGTGGTATGCCAACCTCTAATCCCAGCACTTGGGAAGCTAGGGCATGAGAAATGTGAGTTCAGGGCTCTCCTGGACTACACAGTGAGCTGCAGACCAGTCTGAGCTACATAGTGAGACTATCTCGACAAAACAAGACAAACAAAACAAAACCCTCCACATCTTAGTATAGTTGCATATGAACAATTTCCAAACTAAAAATGACAAGTCTCTGGGAGATCCAGCATATCAGCATGGAAACTGGCAGCTGAATTTATAACTATCAACAGTCCAAACTAACTTTCTAAACTCATTGTTCAAAACTTTTTTAGGCACTCAAAATTATAAAGATAATTTTCATAAAAAATGAACATTATGTATTTTATTACAAGGTCAATTCATGGAAGAATGTATTAAAAATAAATGGAAAAATAATATCTCCATATAAAAAGGTATGTTTGGGACAGCAAAATCTCAGGACACGTTACAATGGACATTATTTTTTTTTATCATAAAGTTTTAGTTATCTAAAGTTCTATGGATTGAATGTTTGTGTGTGTCCGAAATTGAGACATTGAAGTCTAATCCCCTATGTATTTGTCCAGAGGTGTGGCCTATGGGAAATGATGAAGTCATAGGGGCCAATCTCCATGAAAGGAACTTGTGTCCTTACAGAGGACATGCATNGAGATTGATTGTCCTTCTGGCAAGTGCCATCAATTAAAAATACATCCTTATAAGATACCAGTCTGCTACTGCTGATTGATCTTGGACTTGTCAGGCACAAGAACTGTGGGTAGTGACCTTGTACTTGTATACACTACCCACCTCAGTTACT
>LZPO01007983.1:481408-502786 GCA_001675575.1 Neotoma lepida | reverse complement strand
TCTAAGAATAATAGGCATATAGGAAGGAGAGAAACACAAGAACAGAAAACACTTTAATAAAACCTCCCCAAACCAAAGTAAGAGATGGGCATCAAGGTACAAGAGGCATACGAACACAAATAGGATCATCAAAGAAATGTTCCAGGACACATAGAAATGAAACACTTAATATACAGAATAAACAAAGGGTATTAAAAGCTGCATGGAGGAAAACAATAACAGACATGTTAACACGGTGGGGGAAAGCCCATGAGGTCTCAACCCCACACAAAGAACTACAGGCAACTAAGGGATATTGAGAGGGAAGAATACTCTTCTCCAGTGAAGAGCACACCAATTGGTTATTCAACACCAAGCAGTCATTCCTGAAAACATACACGTACAAGTAACATTATACAGACTGAGCAGGTTGTACTCAAGTATTTAGAAATATGTATGTGTATTATATAATAACAATTAATTTTAAAAGAGGACAAAAACTTGAAAGAGAGCAAGAAGGGGTATTTGGCAGGGTTTGGAAGGAGGAAAAGAAAGAGGGGAAATGATATAATTATATTACAATCTCAAAATATGTATGTAACACAAATTGCTAAACAGTCTTATTAATAAAAGAAAAAAACCCGCAGCCAGATATTGGGGTGAAAGCTGAAAGATCAGAGAAGTAGAACAAGTCAGCCACAAGCTCTTATCTCTAGGAAATCCTCAGTCTCAAGAGAGTAAGTTCCTGTTTCCTCATGCCTTATATACCTTTTTCTGCCCAGACATCACTTCCTGGGATTAAAGGTGTGTGCCACCATTGCCTGACCTCTATGTCTAATCTAGTGGGTAACTCTGTCCTCTGATCCTCAAGGCAAGCTTTATTAGGGTACACAATCTATCACCACATATGTTAAAAAATTTTAAAGCTGCAAGGGAAAAAGGCCAACTCACATATAAAGGCAGACCCGTTAGAATAACATATGACTTTTCAATAGAGACTCTGAAAGCCAGAAGAGCCTGGACAATCTTTAAACACTATAAATATGTATTGCTCTCATTGTTAATAAAAAGCTGACTGGCTGATAGCTAGGCAGGATTTTTGAGGCAGAGAGAATGCTGAGAAAAAGAGGGAGGAGTCAGAGGAGTCGCAAGCCAGATGGAGAGGAAGCAGGACTTTCAGGAGAGGTAAAAGCCATGAGCCTTGGGACAGCACACAGATTAATAGATATGGGTTAATTTAAGTTGTAAGAGCTAGTTAGTTATAAGCCTGAGCTATCAGTCAAGCATTTATAATTAAAATTAAGCCTCTGAGTGGTTATTTGGGAAAGAGCTGCTGAGACACAGAGAAACTCAAGCTACACTACAAGCTCTGACAAACTACACATGCCAGCCCTGTACTACATCCAGCAAAACTATCAATCACAATCAACAGAGAAAGCAAAACATTTCACAATATAAACAACTTCAAATAATTTCAATCTACCAATCCAGCTCTACAGAAGGATTAAAAAGAAAACTTCAGTCTGAAGAGAAGGTTAACTATACCATGGGTACACCCGAGTACACAAAAAACAAATAATCAAGAGAACAGTTAATCAAAAGGGAAGGGGCACACTAACACAGGAATAAAAAAATACTGCTCATTAATAACTCATCAATATTAGTATTCTCTATTCTCCAGTAAAAAGACACAGACTAATAAACTGGATTATAAAACAGAATCCATCTTTCTTCTGCATCCAAGAAATACAGCTCACCCTCAAAGGTAGGTATCACTTTAGGGTAAAAGGATGGAAAAAGGTATTCCAAGCAACTAGATCCATGAAGCAAGCAGGTGTAGCTATTCTAATATTTTAATATCTGACAAAATAGACTTCAACCCAACTAATCAGAAGACATATAGAAGGGCACTACTTATTCATCAAAAAAAAAATCACCAAGATGATATTACAATTCTGAACATGTATGCACCATGCACAAGGGCATCAAAGTTCGTAAAAGAAACATTACTATAGCTAAAAATCACATATTGACCCTTACAGAATGATAGTGGTGTTGACTTCAATACTCTACTCTTGCCAACAGATCATCCAGACAAAAACTAAAACAAAGAAATGATGAAGTTAAAAAACATTATAAATCAAATAGCCTCAACAGACATCTACAAAACATTCCACCCAAACATGAAATAATAGATTTTCTCCTAGGCATCTCATGAAACTTTCTTCAAAACTGGCCACATACCATAGGACACAGAGCAAGTCTCAACAGATAGATACAAGAAAACTGAAATAACACTCTGCATGCGATCTGACCACCATGGATGAAAGCTGGTATCAGTAACAGGAACAGCAGAAAATATACTAACTTATGGAAACTGAAAAACTCACTGCTGAATGAAAATTGGGTGAAGATAGAAATCAAGAAGGAAATTTAAAACATTTTGAAATTGAATGAAAATGAAAGCACAACCTATCCAAACCTATAGGACACAATGATGGCAGTTCTAAGAGGCAAGTTAGCGGCTACATCTAAAAACTGGAAAGATGTCGTATTAATCACTTAACAATACATCTCAAAGCTCTAAAACAAGAAGAAATAACACCCAAAAAGAGTAGATGGGACAAAATAACCAAACTCAGGGATAAAGTCAATGAAATAGAAACAAAAACAACAACACGAAGATCAGTGAAATGAACAGTTGGTTCTTAGAGAAAATCAAAAAGACTGACAAACCTTTAGCCAAATGATCCAAAAGACACAGAGAGAAGATCCAAATTAATAAGGGATGAAAAGGGAAACTTACAATAGACACCTAAGAAATTCAGAGAATCAGAAGAACATACTTTAAAAATCTGTATTCGACCAAACTGGAAAACTTAAAAGAAATGGACGAATTTCTTGATATATATGACCTACCAAAGTTAAATCAAAATAAAATGAACAATTTAAAAAGACCCATAAACCCTAGTGAAATCAAAACAGTAATTAAAAATCTGCCAACCAAGAAAAGCCCGGACTAGATGGATTTAGTGCAGAATTCTATTAGATCTTCAATGAAGAATTAACACCGATACTCTTCAAATTGTTCTACAAAATAAAAACTGAAGGAACATTTCCTAATTCTTTTTAGGAACCCACTATTACCCTGACACCAAAGCCACACAAAGATCCAACAAAACAAGAGAATTATAGACCAATATTCCTTATGAACACAGATGCAAACATTTTCAATAAAATACTTGCAAACCAAACTCAAGAACACATCAAAACGATAATCTACCATGATCAAGTTGGTTTCATCCCAGAGCTGCAGGGACGGATCAAAGGCACACTGACACTTTATTGAGAAAATAGATGCTTTAGATGCTTTCACCACACATACAAAGGCTACCTATGGGGGGTAAAGGCCTCTCTAATTTGCTCAACTACAGTAATCACTTATTTCTTATCTTTATATTAACAAAGTAGATAGTACAACTTAAATATAAGTAATAAAAAAGCATCCAGCAGGGATTAAATGTCAGGAATGAGTTCTTTTGCACATCTGAATTGTGTCCCAATCAAACAGATCAGCTTGATTGCATTATCAATGAGAAAGTATCCTTTAATGTGATTTATGCTAATAAAGATGTAACATAGGATACCTTAAAATACATTTTGAAAATTCTGCCCTACATTTGAGTTCTTAGAAAAGTCTGTAGGTACATCTAATTCAATCTATACTACATCACCTTTAGGGGATCAAAGTATTTTAAACTGCCATAACAAGAGTTCAAGATTTGACTAGCACATATTTTCTTTTCTTATTGAGACATCTATCCTAAATAAATCAGAATATATATTTCCCCTTTAAGTAACATAATCTGTTTTAAAGGCATCATACAATGACATAGATAATCCTTATGCCAAGATTTGCTTTAAAAAAAAAGTAGGTTCTATTGAAATATCATCCATACAGAAACATACACTTGATATGCAGAAGTAAACAAGTATCTCTCAATGACCAAGTCTCAGCTGTCCTAATGAAATTCCGTAAAAGGAAAGGAAGTAGGAAACAGAATCTACATAATCTTGAGAAGAAAAAGAACAATACAACCTCGAATATAAAATACCATGCAACATCTTAAAATATGTGTACATATTACAGAATGAACCACCAAATCAGTAAAGAAGGAAAAGTGGGTTTACCAGTACCCACCGATAAACATTGCAGTAAAATGGCCTAGCTTCAAATTCTAGATGTGCAGATTACAAGTTTTATAGCCCTGGAAATTGATTTAACCTCTCTGAACTTCCCTTTCTCCACCTATCAAAAAATAACATTTATGACTGGAAGAGATGCTTTAAATACCAAAACCTGACAATATCTACAATGTCTAGTACATAGCAAATGTACAATGTCTAGTACATAGCAAAAGAGTAAAAGGGATGGGAGGAAGCTCGGTGGCAGATCACACGCCTAGCATGTAAAGGCCCTGAGTTCTATTTCCAGTGTAGTTAGAGAAAAAAACATAAATAGTAAAAGAGTAAAGCCATTTTCTTTCTCTAAACAGAATATACCAATCAGTTGGAAATAGTAAGATATCTACCTCAGAAAGCAGCATGAAAAGATCTATACTTACTCAAAATCATAATTATTTATCCATATATACATTCTGCACCCTAAGTAAAGTCCAATTTAACATTAAGAGAAATAAAAGTTTTTTGTGAAAGCAACTTTATCTTGGTTGTGGATAAAGAATGACATGATTTTAATCTCTATAGTAATAAAATAGAATTCTGTTGAGAATAAACTAATAAGAAAATTAAATGTATATTTTAAGTATTTTGGTGTTTTAAGAATATTCAAAGTGTTGATGACATTCAAAATTACATACTTGTTAGACATGACACTGTATTCTTCACAATTTATTTTTTTAATTCAACAGACTATAATTAGCCTGGAAGTAGTTTAAACTATTACCCAACAAAGCCATTCACTTATCTTGGGGATTATTTTATTCCATTTTCTTGTAAAGAAATAAATACAAATGACAGAATGAAACAAANAAGTCAACAGTGCAGAAGGCTTTTTAATAAATTACATTTTGGCAAATGATCACAGACAAATTAACAAAAGCTGACTCATGCTGATCTCATTTATTTGTTCTATACATATCTGATTAATTGGCATTAATTCTGTTGATGGAAACAGGAGAACTCTATTGTTATATACAGATTAGAAATGTAAACACTTAGCATTTCCCACAACTACTTTGAATGTTATGTTAAATAACATTGTGAATGCCAGAAAGGGTTAGGCAGGCAAAGAGCTCTACTGCCCCCTAATGAAATAAACCAAACTAAACCATAACAAAACAGGAAAACTTATTTGAAAGTATCTGAACCAGAAAATCATCTTACTTTGCAGAATGCATTCGAAAGATACGAAGGACATTAATAAAATAACTAGACTATAGATCTGTCCAAAAGCTACAATCATCCATTTTTCATGATAAAATTAGTAGCAAAACAGGAAAGCCTTGAGACAGAAATATTCTTACGGCAAAGATAACACAGCCAAACAATGTTATCTAGAGTGACAGTAAATGAAAACTTCATTGCAAGTTACACGTTCATGAGCAGGTTGTTAGCTGACCCCAGGAAAGCCAGCTCCTTGGAAACCATGCTCTGGTAAACTACACTGTGTGAGCACCCTTCTCTACATTGACTCCAATCCTCTCAATACTCGTATGTTTTCAGGGTAACTATGTCATAAAATGCATATTGAAAAGAATTCCTACCTACAGCTTACTATATTACATAAATGATTTTACAATATGATAATTCTGTATTTTGTGGTACTTTCCATTATAACCTAAGTAGTCCCAACTTCTANTATTTTAATAGCAGCTCTTCAGTCAGTCAGTGTGGTTCTCACAATCTGCTCCCTGCCCTGCTCTCTCACTTCAGCCTATCAACAATTCCTGAATTCTCCTTTCAGAACACAGGAAACTAAGAGAGAGCACAATACAGTCTGTGGTCTTTAATAACAGAAGTTACATAAATAGTAACTTCCAACAGCCACATGAAGCAGGAAGAAAAAGAATAAAGTTGTGATAACAGGAGAATGGAAACAAATTCACCTCAAGGCAGAACTCAGCAGTTTGCTGAGGAGATGGTGGAGTTGGCAACTGCTCCTTGAGGCACAGAGCACTTGGACCCAGCATGTTCCTGCCCAGGTTGACAACAGTCTTAACATTTCATTGTGTGGCTACTGGGGAATCTTAGCTGGGTCGAGTCCACACAGTGCCATAGGAGGGGCAATAGAAAGAAAAGGCTCAATCTGCACACAGGATAAAGAGCTCACACCGCTCACAGTGGGCGCTGCTCTCCTTGTTCTTCTACTGTAAAAGACAGTGGTGCTCTAGTTCTGCAGGTCACAAGGCTAAATAATGCTCATATGTAGTACAATCCAATCAAAATATCTAAAGAGCAACAAATGGAAAAATGTAAATATACTTAACCCATATCACAAATGATCTTGATTTTACATCTGTATTGACTTCCTGAGCAACATGAATTTAAGAAAATTTGTCTTGCTAGAAGTATTATTCTTTCATTCCNACTGCCTCACAATCAAATGGACACATAAGCATAAAGGTGGTTTTATGCCTATGTGACGGAGGCCTTGGGCATCCCACAGTGAAACACGAGGAAAGCCCTGGTGCTTAAAGCATATCTAATATTGGGTAAAAATAATATCCCTTAGCTCACATAGTGCTGCAGCTCTGTAACTACCTGGAGTTAACACACAGTAGTCATAAGAGAGCAAACAGAGACAGCACAGAGCTACTTAAATATGCCTGTGTTCAGTCATGATGAGCCCCAGTCTACTCCAGTGCCTTCCAGACTATCCTCCTAAACCTAAAGGAATACCTTCCTTGGTTCATAGAAGGAAAAGGGACTTCCCAGGCTGTCCTTTTGCTCTTGAATTCCTAGTAAGCATAAATGTTAAAAGTATATCAGAGAAGAGAGAGAGAGAGAGAGAGAGAGAGAGAGATAACGAAAGATAAAAATACCAGGCAAATGACTAGAGTTATTTATGGGTGATGGGGGCTGCACTTTGGCCTGAAGCAAACTGATTGACTGANAAGAGAGAGAGAGAGAGAGAGAGAGAGAGACAGATGACATAGGAAAGAGAAAAGAAGGTGACAATAACTACATTAGCAAAGAAATTTAGTAAGAACTTTGGCCTGAAGCAAACTGATTGACTGANTGATTGATTGATTGACTGACTGATCGATTTTAGCTCCCTACTGTATTGATGATGGTGATGATGGTAACAGCCAGTACTTACTGAGAATTTACCACATTGGAATAAGGGCTTTGTACACAGTAGGCATGTAATCTTCACAGAAACCCTGTAAGAAACTATTCCATGCTACAGGAAAGAAACAGTCTTACAAAGATTAGGCACCATGCCACAATTATGTCACCACGAAGGTGCAGCACAAACAATAATAAAAGTCTCAGTTTCACATGGGACTAGTAAGTTTGTATGATTTTCCAGTGAAAAATGTGTGAAAGGAAATTATTTTAGAATACTGCATTAAACTAATACATTATATATAAGACTTAAATCATATTAATATTTTGTGGTTATATACCCTGGGCTAGCCAGTGGTCCAGTTCTTTAAAATAGACAGAAATGCCTATGATACAATAACTAATTGTGAATACACTATCAAAGTACATTCTATCTCATTATAAAGGTAGCTACTGGAAGAATATTCGGCCACTGTAACCTCTCCATCCTCAAATCTCCCACAGCACCCTATTCCCAGCTCTATTTAAACGTCGCAAAATAATACAAAGTCTCATCTATTGGGNGGTGGAGGATTTGCTCTCCCTTTTCTATTGTAAAGGGGTAATTATAATATAAAATATGATAGGTTATATCTGAAACATATTTCCCTACACACCACAGTGGGGAACCTTCCACGGCACTTCTTTCACCTTTGATAANTATATTCAAGTTGCTCTAAAATTGATACTAAAGGAGGAGCTGCCCTATGATGTAAACTAATGTAAAAATCCACCTTGTAAGTTAGGATTTAAACACATGAACACAGTATTCCCCAAAATGTAATTCAGATTATCCCACTGTCCCAGGCATTGGCTGGACAATAGCAAATATCCGTTTCCCTTTATATATGCAGCTTACAGCTTAACACACACACACACACACGGCAGGGGGGCATCAAAAACAGTAATTTCAGAGGGACTCCATTAAACTTTTATCTCACACAAATTAAAAGACATTATAAAATGGCCTGTAAGAGAAGCACATTGCAAGATAAGCTGTTGTAGCTGATTTGCACTTACATTTTTAAAGCCAGACTCCTCTATCAACGAGGTATGAGACCTACCAAACAAAATACCTCACTTCACCAGGGCACGAGTTCTCACCTTGGAGTCTTCCTGGCTCACTCCCAGTTGCAGCACGGCCTGGGGAGACTGAAGCTTGGCTTGAGCCGAGTGAGCCATTTGCAGGTTAAGCTGCCATCCCACTGTCTCTAGCTACAAAAGACAAGTGAGGATTGGGTTCAGATGGCAGAGAAGAAGAAAACAGTCAATGTTAAGCAGATTTCTGCTCTGGAGGAATCAACGCAAACAGCCTAGACTTAATGGAAAGTCAATTTCAGGTTCCTTTAACCTGAAATCTCTGTCAGCTTTCTTCTAGACTCTGTAGGNCAGCCCCTAGTCATACCTGTCAACTCCAACAGTACAAGTGGCCTCTAAACAGACTAGTCTAAAAAATAAAGATGCTAGGCAAGCATGTATACAAAGAGCCAATGGGGNGTGTGTTTTGTTTTGGGGGGGTGGACACAGGATATTTCTCAAACCCGTTATGTAGCCCAGGATGGCCTTCAACTCCTCATCTTCCTGCCTCACCTCCCAAGCACTGTAATTACTAACATGTGCCACCGTATCCAGATGGTTTTTAAAACCTTACTGTTAATTTTAAGATACGATTTTAAAAACTTGCATTAAAAAAATACAAATTTCAGCCTGACAGTGGTGCCACACACCTTTAATCCCCGCACTAGGGAGGCAGAGGCAAGAGGATCTCTGTGAGTTTGAGGCCAGCCTTATCTACAAAGTGAGTTCCAGGACAGCTAGGACTGTTACACAGAGAAACCCTGTCTTGAACCCTCCCACCCCACACCAAAAATAATACAAATTTCAACTAGTAAATAGCATATTTTGGTGAAAATCCTTTACTGACTTCCTACTGTCTTTAAAAACTCTTTGTGTTAGAGTACAAATAAGGCTTTCTTTCCCTCATCCCTCCTTTCTCTTTTTCTTTCTATTTAGAAGGAAACTAAAATACTCAAACACAAGGTTCACACCATGAGGCATAATCAGTAAACAGACAACCAGGCAAGAAACTGCTGATGTACCAGCTAGCCTGTGGTACCAGAGAGGTCATTATACTTTCCAAAGTACATTAACTTACTATGGCTCCCAATTATGGTAGAAACTAATTGTTTCCTTTGAATTTACTAACTCAGAGTACCAGTTAATCAGGTAGGACAAAATTAGGAGAGAGCGACTATGGTAGTTTAGGGTCCCTTTGAAACATTCCACAGCACAAACAGCTTTATGAGACTAGACTCAGCAGTGTGATCAGGTGGTTTGAGAGGCAGGTTCCAAGCTTTGTGAAGTGCATTGCTTACATGCCTCTAACAACACAGCCTTCGAGATGATTTCGCCAAACTACCCTTGCTACACAGAAAGCCAGCTTCACAGTGCTTACTGGACCAGAATACTAATCACTTAACTTGAAAGACTACTGAACAGACACGGAAGTGACTCGAGGCCACGCAGGAAAGAGCGCAATGAAAGTACATCAACGTGGGAGATGTAATGAGAAAGCAGAGACATGCTTCTGCTTCTCCTGGTTCTTCGTAAGTAGAGAAGGGGAACGTAACCCAGAGCCCTTAACAAGTAAGAACTCACTTTAAAGGTGTGCATTAAGGCTCCTTAACATGCTGATCGCTAACACTAATTGGAAGTCTCTAGAACGGGTCTAATATGATCTCGCCTCTGTTTCCAACAGTCACAAGAACAGACCTCCAAAAACGTGGACACACCATGTCCTCGGGAATAGCACCTTCTAGGTATTCACATGGACCTGGAAGTATTTCTCAACCTTACTGGCTGACCCCACCCACACCGTAGATTAAAACACATCTGGGTGCTGCCTACCATTGGTGTGAAACAACCAGACAGAGCACTGAGCTTGAACATCCTGCTTTGGTTCACATGTAAGCCAATGCTCCCTCATCTCTGGCTAAGGCAGAGTCTNGAGATTCCCATTTCCTCACACAAAACAGAAGTCCATCTACCNAATCATCTGCTTATCCACCTTAATAGGTACCAAAACAGAAAATGTGCATTATAGTGTTTGTGACATTTTAAAGCAGTATAAATACAAGGCATTTTAGTCACCTAACTTTTCTGTGTCTCTCATGTAGTCTTCATTGCAGACTGTCATGACCCATCTCTTCACGAACGGCCACAGATTGTCTCTAACTGAGTCTCTACCTTCACGCTATCTCAAGATTCCATTTTCCTTCTTCACAGACTCAGTAGTTACAAAACAAAACAAATTCGAAATTTTAAGTACTAAGTCTGGTACACAAATTTCATCAAATTTAAGAACTACCATTCCAATAGTGTGTTGTAATATATCTTAATAATTGTCTATAACCCCACCATACTGAACCACATGTGAGTCCCANAACACACTANGCTAGCTGCATGTCTGTTCTTCAGCTCCTATGTCACTTCTATGGTTTTTCCCTCCCTTCCCTCTGTAGTTGGGCACCCTGCTTCTCGGGACACTGTTTCCTTCTACTAATATTTAGATCAGTATACTGTAGTAGCCTGACACATCTCTTCTCCATCATGATGAAGCAAGAATCAATCACCTTCATACCCTTGTAACTTGCAACAGCCCTGACAGGGATTCCTCTCAAATAAATGATCAATCATGTTATATATGTATGCTTTCAAGAAGGAACAGTCACACTAAAATCAATGGCACAGAGGGAGCAAAAACTCAGTTGTATTTCCAACTAGATAGAGCTTTTTAAGAAGTCCGAATTATAAGTTATAGAGCCAGCATTTGCTTGGTCAGCTGGTGTCTCTGTCTCTGTCTCTCCTCTCTTCCCCAGCCTCCCCTACGCACACACTGAGAGAGAGAGAGAGAGAGAGAGAGAGAGAGAGAGAGAGAGAGAGCATTAAATTTGCTATCTATANACCAAAGCATGCCCAGTAGACATCTTTCTATGAAGAACAAGTATTACCCTGTGTCTGTCATTGGTTTNGTAACACCAAGAACGTGAACGGTGGGGTTCTTTTCAAGTTGACCTTAATTAAGCAAGTGACTTCTCTCAGCTTCAGTTTCCTCATCAGCACACCAGGGGAATCACACCACATCAGGAACCTGGGAAGAGTTACACCCTGTGCTGTCACCTTNGTGCCAGCTCCTAACTTGTCTCATCTGTGCTGCTTCCAATATGTCTGCCTNTCCCTAAGCATTCATACCTATGCATTCATTCCCAGTACAGCTATGACTATCTTCCTGTGCTAATACTTCACCTTAGGATTCTGAAAAATATAACTTAAAATCATTAATATANGAAACTATTATGCATTTTGACTTTGAAGTTTTAAACACATAAATTTTTGAAATGATTTGTTANATGTTTATTATGCATATTTATTTTGGAAAATTATTAAAAATCAATGAGTCATTTGAGAAAAAGGTGAACTTTACTTCTAAAAGTAACTAATTGGAGATTGACCAATTGATAACTGAAAGGTATAGAATATTATCTTTTAACAATGCACACACATTTACAATTACATCCAGTTTTGGAAGGTTCTCCACCAACCTCTCCCAAAGTGAGAACTATTAGAGTATCTGCGGCCTTGACTAGTGTCAGAACACTGTCCAAGAATGGAGTCATGTGAGGAAAATTCTGAGNGCTTGTAAGAAAACTCCAAGAAAGCAAGAGTATCGTGACCTCAGTTTCTTCAAANACACCGAACTGTCTTGAAATGTGCTTTCATGCCCTTCCCGGGTAAAGCGGATAGCAGTGANTTGGCTTTAGACTATTCATTACTACTGGCTGTTGTTATTTATTTATATGCCTCTATGGGAAAATAGGTTTTTGCCACATGTGCTTCTCCTTGTGATTATATACTCGGGTGATCTTTCTTAACCCACAGACTATAAACTGTCTGATGCTCTGAATAAAGGTGGCTATTGCATGAGACTTTAGTCCACCTCCTTTTTAGGCCCCGTTCTCCCAGACCCCACCACCATTCTAGATCAGTAAAGAGACCAGCACTGAGAATGGCTGACAAAGAGATGTCCACAAGTCAGACAGGCAGAGCCAAACACCCATGGGCAACAGAAGACATGTGAGTAGAAGACTACTCACCCTGCTTCTTTTCAAGGCTTTTCTATTCACCAAAGTATATGCAGTACCTAGCCATTTGGTGACTTCTGCCTGCTATCTGAGCGCCTGAGCAAAGTGCTGAGTGTGTGCTGGTCATCCTGCACACACACATGCTCACACATGGAGTTTCACAGAACAGAAACCAGTACTCTGAAACAGCAAAGGAAGAGAAACTTCAGAAGAGTAACTACACTGATTAAAGAGTACAGGCACACAAACCAGTAAGAAAAAGGGGACAAACAAAACTCTCTTCTCAGTGAACCCAGGAGCACTCTGAGACAGGTACTTTTACTANCTACAATTCACAGACTACAGAGTAAAACAAGGAAACAACTTCTCAATTCAGGTGAAAAACAAGCGGAAATTCCTTCTCTTATGATTAAAACTCTTAAGTCTGAAATCACATCAGAATAAACACTGAAGAGGACTGACTTAAGTGAGAGTCATCAGTGATGTCACACAAGAGCAGAGAATGGGTTAGGGATGTGATTCAGCTGGTAAGAGTGCTTGCCTAACCAGCACAGGGCCCTGGTTTCCCCAGCAAGGCCTTAACCCAGTGTGGCAGCGCATTCCTGGAATCCCAGTACCAGGGGGTAGAAGCAGGAGGCCCAAAGGTTCAAGGACATCTTCCACTACCCAATGAGAGTCTGACACCAGCCTGGGCTAAAGATCCTGTCTCAAAAACTAAGTGTATCTGAGTAGTGCANAGACGTCAACGTAAANGTCACAGTNTTGACTCCCACTGCTTCCCAGTTACAAAGGGGAAAAAATTCACCATGGAAAGCTTTCACCATCTAACCCAAGAGGTCAAAATTAACACGACCCCAAACTAGGAAATGGTTGTCAAGAGCCTAAAGTTTANGTACTATGNCAGCTACAAGATCACTTTTATAGAAGACTAATAAAAACTTCACAGCCAAAATTAGATCATGAAGGGACTATAGAAAATTGTAAATTAAGGGCTATCCTACAAAATAAATTGTGTGTATATATCAAAAACACAAATGTCTTAAAAGGAAAACTAAAAGACATAACTCCTTACATTGCTTGGAAGATGTTATTTGCAGAGTCTAAAACAAGCATTGGTGATACAAATATGAGCAAGAGCTGTTCTCTCTGGCAAGGTAAAAGTCTTATGGTACACTAATTAGTCCTCTGAGACCCATAACAAGAAGCAAATATAGCTGTCATCAATATTTTAATTATATGGAAGACAACAAAATTTAGTGTAGAGTTCTGCCTTAAGTTAGCCAAGCTTTATTACCTCTGTCCTGTGTACACTCTACATTTGTTCATTAAAATACTCAGGCATTTTGCCTTANTATTTATACTCTAATTTAAAGCTTAAGGTCTATATTAGTTTGCTTCCTATGTTGTGGTAAAGACACTATGATCACAAGCAACTTGGAGAGGAAAGGACCTATTGCAGCTTACAGTTCATANTCCATCATCTAAGGAAGTCAGGGCAAGAACTCGAAGTAGGAACCTGGAAGCAGGAAGCAAAGCAGAGGCCATGGAGGAGTGCTGCTTACTGGTTTGCTCCTCAGGGCTTATTCAGCCTGCTTTCTCATACAACGCAGGAGCATCAGCCCAAGATCAATACCACATAAATCATTAATCAAGAAGATGGCCCAAAGATTTGTCTACAGACCATTCTGACGGAGGCATTTTCTCAATTGAGGTTCTCTCTTCCCAGATAACCCTAGCTTGCATCAAGTTAACAAAAACCTATCCCACACAAGGTCTTTGTATCTTCATGTTATGGGTTTAAATGTCAGTAAAATAATGTTAAACACATGGAGAATAAACCAATAATATTTTAAATGTTTTTGAAACTCATTCCAGAACTGCAAATACATTACCTCCTAACAAACACTGCTTCTTATTGAAAATGTTACTAATCAGTTAGTTGGTAAATGACTTCCTTCTCTCTCTTATGTCCATGTAGAAAGTTCAATGAAATATTAACTTATAATTACTCTACAAAACACAAGTCTGAATATGNTCCAAATTAACAAAACTGGCTATAATATTAACCCTATGAGATTAAAAAATAGTAAACATGTCTGGGGAGATGGCTCAGTNAGGAAAGCACCTGCCATGCAAGCATGACAGTCAGATTCCCAGCACCCATGTAAAATGCAGGGCATGAGCAGAGACAGGCAGGGCCCTGGAGCTCACTGGCCAGGTAGGCTAGCCATCCAGTGCGCTATGGGCTCAGTGAAAGACCTTATCTCAAAACAGAAGGTAAAGAGTGATAAGGAAAGACACCTGATATCAGATTCTGGCCTCTATATTCAATCAATCTCTCTCTCTCTCTCTCTCTCTCTCTCTCTCTCTCTCTCTCTCTCTATCTATCTATCTCTATCTCTCTCTCAAGTAAACAAATAAGTTAGTAGGTAAATTTTAACTAGTAGCTCTCTAAAAATAGCAGTATTAAAAAATTTTTGGATGGGAGCAAAGGCATAGCATGCAACTAGCATGCAAAAGAAAGCTGCACGGGCTATATCAATATCAGACAACGCAAACTGCAAGTCAAAGGATGTACTTCAAGGTCATTTACTAGAAAGGCATAGGAGTAGGAAGCCAACACGAACATAATCATGAAAGAGAGAACAGCCTTCACGCTGGCCCAGAGGCTATCTGGGTGAGAACAGCCTTCATGCTGGCCCAGAGGCTATCTGGGTGAGAACAGCCTTCATGCTGGCCCAGAGGCTATCTGGGTCTCCTGATACTTTTCTCAACGAGGGAAAGATGGAGATAAAGGCAGGAATTACAATTTTCTTGGACCCAGGCCTAAAAGAAATACCCATTATTTTCTTCAATCCTAGTAATGGAAAGAGAAATTGCTTGGGAAAGGAAAAGGTACATAGTTTGAACATTCCTGATCCAGAAATACAAACACGGTTCAAAATCTGGTAGTTTTTCAATAATAATGTGCCACACAAGAGCTTGGAATTTGGGGCATTTCAAATACACATTTCACGCTGCCCACGCACACTGGTAAAGNGTAGCAAATAGCCCCAGATCTGAAGAACATAAAGTCTGGAGCACTTGTAGTCACAACCATTTCAGATGAGGGACCCCTGACCTGTACTGACAAGTGTGGAGATTTTTCAGAGGACACTGGGCAGATAGTGCCACACAGACTTAAGAAGGCACAGTGCGTTTCTTTAGGCACGTTTGGGGCAAATCACATGAGCTGCAGTTTTCAGGTGACATCTTCAGAGATGGAGGCAAATGTCATATACCACATTCTTGGAGTGCAGGTGTGACCTCTCCAGTCCTCTGAGGAAGAGAGCATTCTCCTGGTCTGTGTGGGCAGACTTGACATTTATGTATGCTCATGTCCCATACCACACAGGTAGCCATACCCCATCTTAGTCCTTTGGCATGTAAGTGCAGACTCTCATTTCTAGTGCAGAAATTATTTCTCTTCTTCATATACATGCTTCTTGTATTCTTATAAAATCACATTGATGTTTATTTTTAAATATGTTCTATCAACTTGTTTCAGATATCTCTTATTTAAAGCCAGAATTGATTTCACATTCTAAATCCTTTAGACAAGAATTTTAAGATTTCTGTTATTAATAAAATATTTAATCTTTCTTCTAAATGAGTTAATGTTACATTTTCAAGTTTTATGACTGTTTTTAAATATCACTGTGTGATGTTTATCATCAACGTGTGCATTACTTTTGATACACACAGAATATTCATTGGTGTATCAATTAACTGGAAGAATGTAAAAAAATCCCAATATTTGGAAGTTAACCACATGCTTTTAAATGATGCCCAAGCAAGAAGAAAGTTTTAAGGAAAATCAAAATATATATTGAGATAATTGTAAAAGAAAATTTAGGACCAGAAAAAAGTTTTTATATTTGAAATAAAAGCAGAATCTAAAGGGGAAAGTTGGTAAATCAATCTTCAACAAAATGAAAGTGCTTGCTCTGCAAATGACCCCATGAAAACACAAGTCACGCTATACAGTAGGGGTAAGCATGTGCAAACCGTATGCCTGACAAAGGACTGGTATCTTAGATAAATAAGGAGCACCCAGATCATAGAACACAACTTAAAATGTGGCTCTCNGCCCTCCTCAAAGAGTTCTCTTTCTGCAGCCGCTAGGGGGTGCTGCAGAGATCCACACCTGGTCAACAGTTCAATCTGTACACCTAAAGCTCAGGAAACATCACAGAGGAGGCAGCAGAAAGACTGTGAGGACCAGAGGACCAGGATGCCAGTTATGAGATAGTATCTTCTAAATATGATGGGGGCACTGCACCCATCAGAGTTTAACCATATGGCTGTCTAAATAAAACCTACATAATGACCACACCAGCTGATATGACACGGAGGGGGTAAATTTTTACAAGACCATTGTATTACTTTCTGTTTGTTGCTACAACACTCTGTCCAAAAATGACGTAAAGAAGAAAAAGTTTATTTTGACTTGCAGTTCTGGAGGGAGGGTCAGGCACAAGAAGACAAGAGATCCCATCTTCAACTGAAAAAACGAAGCAGAGAGAGCAAACCAGAAGTCAGGCAGGCCTGCTCCCAGTGATGTGCTTTCTCCAGAAGGCTCCGACTCCTAAAGGTTCCACCACCTTCCCAAACAGCACCAAACATTCCAATATGAAAGCATACAGAAGACATTCTCATCTAAACCACCACAGCCCCTCCTCCAGAAAGACCTATAGCTATTAAACAGTGGCTGAGAGGAAGAATCAGTGTTCTCCAGGGACGATCTCCCTGACAGGTTATCCAATCCCAAGTGGGCAGTCCTAACCATATATACAAAAAAAACAAAAAACAAACAACAACAAAAACATACTAGACACTAGACAAATCTATAGTGTCTAACATTTTATGTGTTTTTTCTTAAATACTTTTGTTCTAGTTAGGTTTTTGTTGCTGTAATAAACACCATGACCAAAAGCAACTTCATCTTACAGGTTACGGTACACCCACAGGAGAAGCCAAGGTAAGAAATCAAGGCAGACACTTGAAGCAGAAAGCATGGAAGAACACTGCTTATTAGCTTGCTCCCTCTGGCTTGCTCAGCCACCTTTCTTACAGCTCAGGCCCACCTGCCCAGGGATGGCATCACCCACAGTGAGCTGGGCCCTCCTACATCCGTTAGCAACTAAGAAAATGCCCCCATAGACATGGTCATAGGCCAATCTGATGGAGGCAATTCTTTGGTTGAGGTTCCTTTTGCAAAAGGTGTCACTAAGTTTACGTCAAATTGACAGCAGAAGCTAACTATAACAATTATCTACATATTTATGAATCTTAAGCAACAAGCATTACAATTTGAGGGGAAACCTGGTCTTGTCGGGATAGTAATGATTCCTACCTCTGAGTAAACAGTATTAATTTCACCTTCGTTTTCTGTCCATTTTTAAATAGTGTTGGAAATGATGAATCAGCCAGAGCTGCAGTGTAAAGCTGGTGAAGCTCTCAACACTTAGCCTCAACTCCAAGAAGCACAGGAGGTCACATTTGAAAATGCCAACTAGTCAGCTGGTGATGGGATTCTGCATTCTGCACACTGTAAGAATTGCAGCAGGACTGATGGCTAGCATATGGAAAACAATGTCAGTAACTAAGTCAGGAGCCATCTGTGCAAATAAACTCACACAGTGAGATCGCCACCTCTTTTCACCTTAGGGGAAAAGACAGAGTGTGATGAAGGTGGAACCTATCCATCAAGTAAACGGAGAGGGTAACAGAGAAACAGAGAGAGACAGAGACTCAGGGAGAGAGACAGAGACATAGAGAGAAAACAGACAAACAACAACAACAAAACAAGCATGCATTACAATGCTGACATTCACCCCAGAGACAATGAAACATGAGCCACTGTAAAATCAAGTCAGTTTAAACCACAGGCCTATGACAAATTCCATGAACATGCCTAACAGCTCAGAGACCCTTTAACCTGGCCACAGCTGTAAGAAACAACATTGTCCCAAGANAGAGTTACAGATGATACAGACCCACAGATGTGGAGAAACTCCCCAACTGATACCACACTGCTCTGGATCACTCTCCACTGCTCAATGCTGCAACTCTGGCATTATCTCAGTGTTGTAACTGTCCTAAGAACTTACTCAACAAGTATCCAATAATGACATCCTATGCTCTAGGTACTACTGTAGGCTTGCAGTTTAACACTAAAAAGAAAAGAAAAGAAATAACTACTCTCCTAAATCTAACATTCAAGTGGATAAAAGATCCACTGATGATTAATAAGTAAGCAATATCGTATGATACTGAGTGATAAGAATAAAATAAAAACAGGGTTGGGTTAGAAATGATAGACAAGAGTATAATTTTAAAGAACTTAGCCAGGAAAACAAGACCATATAAGCCTGAAGACCTGAGTTCAATGTTAGGAACCTACATAAAAAGCCCAATTTGGTGGTACAAATCTGTAATCCCAGCACTTCTCCAATGACATGGGAGGCAGAGACCCATAAGATGGGAAGCATCAGCTCTTGGATGCAGTGGAGAAGCAAAAACAAGAACTTTGGACTCAAAAGTCTCAAAGGACCATCCTCGTGGGTACTTGGAAGACAAGAATGTGTACAGTTGGAGGCCTGGCCTCTGAGGGTTCAGAGNGAACACAGACTCCATCAGGGACTGGAATTTGTGTGATGCTCTAGCTAAGAATCCAGCTGCATCCTGCCTTGTCCTGAGGATCTGAGTGAGATTAAGTTTAAAGGTAACGGACTAATTCATTTGGTGGAGGAAATCTGGGGACAGGGCAGCCCTTGGGCGGTGGCATAGTGCTAACTGCTCTCATACAGGTCAGTAGTAAGACATGAATGAGAAGTTTGGTGAAGAAGGGTGTGTGGTTGTGACCCGAGCAGACAACAAAGGATTTGTAGTGTTACAGAGACTAGTGTTAGGGAAGAGTAACCTGGCATTTTACACCAGGACACCACTTGCAGAAGCCTCCATCTTGTGAAAATGCAAATTCATTTGAAAGAGACAACTGAGAATGCTCCTGAACTTCGGTCATTCTTAGAAGCCTCTTTCTTGTTTGTTTGTTTGTTTTAAAAAGTCTTGCTATTGGTTGCCCAGATTTGTCTAGAACCGACTAATGCAGCCCAAGCTGCCCTTGAACTCAGGGTGATCTTCCTAAGAGACTGTCTACCTCTACAGAGCATACATTGCAAATCTCCAGAAGGACAACCCATTGAGCAGTCTCCAGAGGACAACAGGAACATGCTGCTTTCAGCAAAAGTCCAAAAGTAAAGGGACCAAACCAGTGATCTACTTTCAGCACTCTATGCTTTTCATGTTACCAAATCATCAAGTCTTAAGAGGTAGGAATGCTTGTTATAAACATCACAACTTAGGGATATGCCCTAACTCTACGCTCACTTAGGGATATGCCCTAACTCTACGCTCACTTAGGGATATGCCCTAACTACACCCTAACTTAGGGATATGCCATAATTCTACCCTCAATTAGGGATATGCCATAACTCTACCCTCAATTAGGGATATGCCATAACTCTACCCTCAATTAGGGATATGCCCTAACTCTACCCTCACTTAGGGGTATGCCTTAACTACACCCTCACTTAGGGATATGCCCTAACTCTACGCTCACTTAGGGATATGCCCTAACTATACCCTCACTTAGGGATATGCCCTAACTCTACCCTCACTTAGGGATATGCCATAACTCTACTCTCACTTAGGGGTATGCCCTAACTATACGTTCAAGTTTAGACATAAGAGTCAGCATGGTCTCACTTTCAAGGTAACAGAAAAAACTCATACTTCTTGACCTACAGACTTATCCAAAATACCTACCATGAGACCTCTCTCCAAATTCAAATTTAAGATGCTGATAGGACACATCAATGACTTTCAAACTGCTATGGCTCTCAGTCAAAAATATATGAATAGTACAAGTTTGAGGACAGTGAAATGTCATTCAACTAATGATCTCAAAATTGGCAACACTGAAAAAATACATCAGCTGTATTTAGCAAGTGCACATCTTGGAGCACGATGATGTAATTGGGGTAATCTTGCTAACAACACAGTTCTTTGGCATTAGCAAAACCTTTATTCAATTTGTTAATGGTTCTGGTCTCAGTCAATTACTTAGGAGAGAATACATTCCTGTTTTGAATAAGACTGATTAAGGGTCTCTTAGATTAAAACCTTTTAAATTGACTGCTGTATCAACAGCTAAATCCTTCACTTTTTGTTCCCTAGAAGACTTTCCATCTGTTTCAAGCTAAAGCAACTCTTCTTATACTCTCCCTTTTAAAGAGAGAAATTTAAATGTCTGGAATCTAGGAGTGTAAGAAGATCCAAGAGTCATAACATAAATGAACCACACACACACAAAGCGTAAAGCAGAACAAAAATTAAAGTGAAAAAAATACTAGGAAACAGAAAAAGCAATTCACATCCCTTCCCTGAACTATTCTTTTTCTCACCAATAAACCTGTCTCTTATACACATCTAGATGTGTATAAGAGACAGATCCAAGAGTCATAACATAAATGAACCACACACACACAAAGCGTAAAGCAGAACAAAAATTAAAGTGAAAAAAATACTAGGAAACAGAAAAAGCAATTCACATCCCTTCCCTGAACTATTCTTTTTCTCACCAATAAACAGAAACAAACCTCTTTATAAGGAAAGCAAAGAGACTCAACTTCAAAAGAGCACAATTTGTGAGTCAAGGATATTGTTCATTAACAACTATTTCTGGAGAATCTGTATCTTCCAAAGGCTACTGCGACAGTGAAAGGACAAAATGACCAACGCAGACAAACAGTTCTGTCCTTGTGGAGTTCGGATTACAGGACAGAAGCAAAGAGTTTAAAAAATA
>LZPO01007983.1:406881-417586 GCA_001675575.1 Neotoma lepida | reverse complement strand
GGTTTCATACACACACACACACACACACACACACACACACACAAAACTGTGTTGTGTGTATTATACATGAATACACCTACAGAAATAGCCTTTTCCACAAAGCATGCTTTTTACAAAAGAAAACATTCCATTTTNAAAAATAAGCTTGTGTANGAAAATCTAATTTAAAAACTTACAATTTGTTATTTTGAAAATCCAGATCCGAAGATATCTACTCATAACACAACACAAATATCTCTCTGTATTTTTCGGTTTGTGTCTTTAGATTTCACTTAGATTTTCAAAATCCCAGAAATCAGGTTATGGGGCTGGAGAGATGGCTCAGTGGTTAACAAAGTAAAAGATCCAACTCAATTCTCAGCACACACATTAGGCAGCTCACAAACACCTGTAACTTCACCTCCAGGAGACCTGACACCTCTCCTGGTCTGTGTGGGCACTGCACTCACGGCACACACACACACACACATACACACACACACACACACACACACACAGACATGCATGAACGCACACACACTAACAAACTGGAAACTGGAGATGGATATCCAACACAGAAGTTTTTATTTGCATCCATTAGGTCACACTAGTCACACAGATGCACAGCCACATGCAAGGTGTGGTTTAATTAAATCNTCTGGGCTTATAACTGTCCCTCATTGGTTGTATGAGTTAGCAGTGTGCTACTTAGGCATTGCTATGGGGTAGAGGAAGTTGGGTCATGAGCACGGTGCCTTTATGTTCCATTCACCATGTGTATATNCAAAGCTGTCTCTAGAAAACTTAGAGATATTTTGNATTTTAGTAATGTGAGATGCTACAAATTTCAAATAAACATTTGAATGTATAATGACATNTTTCTATTTATGTAGTGTTAATTTTGAGTATGTGTGTGCTNGGTGACATGCCCATGGATGAAGGGCAGACCATGGCCTATTTTTTCCTTCCATCCCTTATCTATGTCTCTGTGCTGGTTACCAGTCCCACCATCTTCATGATTCCTGATGCTCTTCCTTCCTTTCAGTCCCTGGAACATATAGTCTTTCCCANGACTCCTCTCATTGATAAAGTTACACAAANCAATCTTCTAAGCTTCTAGTCTTGTCTGGAAGTTCTAAAGTCTTTCCATTGATAGCATATTCATTAATCTTTACAATACTACTGTGAGGTAGATAGGAGATAAGTGATTTTTACCTTCATTCTAAAAAAAACACCAACAAAATGTAAAGGAAAAAGGACTGGATGAGGCACACAGCATCTGAAGCAGGAGCAGTGTGCTTCCTTGCCCTGTTTTTCATCCTGTGTGACAAAACTAAGCTCTTTCCATGTGTCACAGTCGGCGACTCTTGAAAGTCTATTGCTCCACATTGCAAGTAGGTTCAACTTGGCCAACTGAATTTATTCTCCTGAGTACAAATCGACAATCACTGTGCTCCAGCTTGACTTTGGGTCTCTTCATTTGGAGATTTTCCTTAGCCCAAAAGAGTAGTCCGAAGGTTACTGTCCTTGACATCAGGAACTCTGACTGAAAGAGCTTCTATCCGTGGGTGAACACACAGAGCCTCAGGGTAGAGCTTTCATTCCCCCCCCACCCCCAGTGATCATGAGGGCNTTTTGCAGATTCTAAACTCATCCCTCCTTTTGTGACATCATCTAACAGAGTAACAGCCAAGTAGGAGTCAGTGTTGTAGGCGCCTCAGGAGAGAGACATGGGGAAAAAAAAGACCTTTTTTTTTTTGCTTTTGGGGCATTTGATATGACTCCTGAAATTGTCCACGCCTCCTCTTTCAGTCTTGACTAGACTTGGCTTTCTTTGGTTGTGCTGTCTCCTAGTGATCTCATTTATTTCTGGCTTCTCGTTCTTTACACTGCCATGTCGTGTTCCCATCATTCTTTCATTTTTAAACTAAATAAAGCACAGCNTTATTCCAAGTCTGGATTTCCATCTGAATTGAATATGCTCTCCATTAATGCCACTGATTTAATGCTCATTATTAGCCTTTACATCAAAATAAGCCAGACTTTCTTAGGTCAATCTGNTTTTTTTGTTTTTTGCAAGGCACTTAAATTTGATGACTTTATTGCTCAATGGGAAGTGAAGGTTTGCCCTGATACATGGCAGTGTTGACAAAATNCTCAGCAATCACTGATCCTTGGGACAAGGTGTGAAAACAGGAAGGACATGACTAAGTAGAAAAAACATAACCGAAATAAAAGAAGCTCTGCAGCTTTCCAGGGTCACTAAATATGGAAGACAGATCTGTGAGCAAACACGATTATAAAATGCAGGAAGCATGCTACAAGTGGCCACAAATTATGTGTTTTTCCGAAGCCACTCAACCATCCTGGCAATCCTCTTCTTGTTTTTCAGATTCTCTGTCTTCATTGCCTGTAATTTGGCATGAGCCGCAATCCTCTGGTGCTCCTCCAACACATTTCCCAGGAACCACTGCAACTAGAAGGATGGAGATAATTGATCAGCGACACCAAAATTTCACTGACACAAAAGAAAACACAGTTCATGGAAAAAATCAAAATGACTTTGCAAAGAGGCAATGATGGTTGGAAGGAGTAGTGATGTGTAGACTTCCATCATGTGTCCCTAAGGAGGCTGTGACTGAGACTGTGATTAACACCAAATTTACCCAGAAGGATGAAATGTCAGCTGCAATGTCCATGAAGTAAGAACTTGGTCTTATTAATTTCTTTATTTCCAAAGTACATCACAGCTGTCAACAAATAGTTACTGAATACATATTGGATATTGCATAAGATTTGTGACCAGAGACACAAAGAGACCCTTTTGGATTTCAAAGGAACTTGGCAGCTTCCAGAGGTCAATCTTGATGCATCTTATATCTGTCTTTACAGATGTTGCCCTTCATTTCTGCATGTTTTAGTCAAATTGGCACTGTTTGTAGATAACATCATGTTTTATTTATCTGAACGAATAAACAATTCAGTAAAGTTTCAGAAAATTAATATGCAAACACCGGTACTGATGGGCTGGAAAAATAGCTCAGTTGGCAAAATGCTTGCCATGGAAGCATGAGAATCTGAGTTTAATTCTCTCATTAGAAGATGGAGCATGGTAGCATGCTCATAGATGTGATTCAAGGGGCCAGGCTCCGTCCCAAGCCAGCTGCTGATCTTGGCAATGTTGTTCACTTGGATCTGGGTTTAGACTCATGAAGGATACACGTGCAAAGGGGTTATGGAATGTTCCTCTGTGGTTAAGGAAGGCCACTGAGGTCAAGCAATGTGCGGCTGGGCAGTCCCCGCACAAAGGCTCTGAGAAGGCAAGAGACACCGAGAAGCCATTGTGTGAAGTTGTGCAAGTAAAGCCTGGATTGCCTTGGAGAACCCTAGAGGTGCCAGAGGCAAAGAGACCTTCAGACATGGAGTAGAACTAGCCCAAGAGAGAGAAGTGTGTTGTAGGCAGCAAAGCTGGAAGGGCAAAGCCCTCTAACTTGTTTGACAGTGGACACTATAGAGCTACAGGATTTGGAATCTGCCCTGCTAGGTTACTGTTTTTCTTTGGTCTACTATCTCTTCACTGTGTCCTAACTCTTCCCTTTTGTAATGNTACTGTATATTCTGTGCCATTGTGTGTCAGAATCATGTAATTTGCTTCTTGATTTTATAGGACATTAACATTAAAAGAGTGCCTTGAGTCTCATAAGAGACTTGAAACTTTGGACTTTTAAACAGTGTGGAGACTGAACGTCAATGGGGACTTCTGAAGTTGAACTCAATGTATTTTATATTATGATATGGCCACAAGCCTTTGGGAACCAGAAAGTGGAACGTGGCGGTTTGAATGAGAACGGCCCTCATAGGTTCATAAGTTTGAATGCTTGGTCCTCAGTTGATGGAACTGTTTGGAAAAGATTAGGTAGTGTGGCCTTGTNGGAGAAGGTGTGTCACAGGGGGTGGGCTTTGAGCTTTCAAAAGCTCATGCCATTTCCGGTTAGCTCTCTCTCTGCTTTGTGTTTGCGGATTGAGATGTGAGCTCTCAGCTACTGCTCCAGTGCCATGCCTGCCTGCCTGCTGCCATGCTCTCTGCCATGCTGGTCAAGGGACTAGTTTCATTCACTATCACCCTCCTGGCCCACTAGGGAAATTTTTCCTTATGTTCTGATGGCCTGGAAGTTTTGGTTCCAGATGGAAGAGCACTCACTTCTGCCTAGAGATACAATAAACATTCCATTGAACTGGAAGCTCAGACTTCGTCCTGGCCACTTTGGGCTTCTGATGCCCTTAAGTCAATGGGCTAAGAAAGGAATGACAGTGTTAGGAGTAATTGATTCAGACTACCAAGGGGAAATTGGATTGCTTCTGCATAGTGGAGGTGAGGAAGATTATGTTTGGAGTGTGAGAGATCCTTTAGGGCAGTGGTTCTCAACCTTCCTAATGCTGCGACCCTTTAATACAGTTCCTCATGTTGTGGTGTACTGGGTGGTTTCATGTGTCAACCTGACACAATCTCCAGAGTCATCAGAGGAAGGAGCCTCAGCTGAGGAAATGCCTCCTGGAGATCCAGCTGTAAGGTGTTTTCTCATTTAGTGATCAATGGGAGAGGGCCCAGCCCGTGNTGGGTGGTGCCATCCCTGGGTTACTGGTCCTGGGTTCTATAAGAAGGTGGACAGAGCAAGCCATGAGGAGCAAGCCAGTAAGCAACTCCTCTCCATGGCCTCTGTATCAGCTCCTGCCTCCGGGATCTGGCCCTGTTTCAGTTCCTGTCCTGACTTTCTTCAGTGATGAATGGCAATGCTGAAAGTGTAACCCCAATAAACCCCTTCCTCCCCAACTTGCCTTTTGGTNCTGGTGTTTTCATGCCAGCAATAGAAACCCTAAGACACGTGGTGATCCCCAACAATAAAATTATTTCATTGCTGCTTTATAACTGTCTTTTGCTACTGTTACGAATCATACTATAAATACCTGATATGAAAGCTATCTGACATGTGGCCCCCAAGTGTCTCACCCTACAGGTTGAGACACTTAAGGGCATCTCTTGATGTTATCATCTTATGATTAAAGTCAAAGGAAAACTATAGTAAACCAATCCAGGCAGGATGACAAAGGGCCCAGACNCTTCAGGAATGAAGGTGTGGGTCACTCCTCTAGGAAAAGAGGCAATACCTGCTGAGGGGCTTGCTGAGGGTAGAGGAAATACAGAATGAGTGGTAGAGGAAGGCAGTTATAAATACCAGCTAAGACCATGTGACCAGTTGCAGAAATAAGAATTATGATTGACTTGAGTGTTTCTGTCATATTTTGGTAAGAATGTATTGTGCATATATATGTACATATATGTATGTATATAAACATATACATATATATGATACTTATGTTGTCTTTCCTCTATATTTTTATCATGTTATGTAATATCAATTGAGTAATATCAGTGGTTATCATATTTAAGTTATAAGACATTAAGAGAATGTCTCCCCAAGTGACATTGTCACCTATTCTCAAATATATAATACATTCATGGTTGCACATGGGNTAGTTTTATCNTATTAGGCAGAATTATGACTTGGTTATTGCTTTTACTTAGAAATTAAGCATGACAAAGGAGATATTGTGTGTCCAGTTGACAAAAAGTGGACTCACAGTTGCTAATCTTGGTTGTCAACCCAACTGCATCTAGAATTAACTAAAACCCAAGCAGCTGGGTGCTCCTTATGAGGGATTTTTCATGGTTGAATTATTTGAGGTGGAAAGATCCACCCTAAATCTGGGCCACACCTTCTGGTGGCAGGCCACATAAAAGGACACAGAAGAAGGAAGACTTTGCTTTTTGCTTACTTGCCCTCACTCCCCTTGGCAAGTCCATCATCCTGTTCCTGAGGCATTCCTTCCCAGGTGTTAGAACCTGCTTCTTCAGGATTCCAACACTGACTGAAACCTGGCAGCTGTTTAGGGCTTTTTTGGGACTCTAGCACTGGATTGGGACAGCTGAGACATCCAGTCTCATGGACCGAACAACTATGGGATCCCTGGCCATTCCCTCAGGAGACAGCTGCACAGCCATAGATGGACTACTTTGACTATAGCTTGTAAGCCACTGTGATAAATCTTGTGTGTGTGTGTGTGTGTGTGTGTGTGTGTGTGTGTGTGTGTAAGAGAGAGAGAGAGAGAGGGAGAGAATGTAAAATTCTATCAGTTCCCTTTCTTTAGAGAAACCGGGCTAATACAATACTAATCACACTAACAAAGCGTAGAGTGAGATGGTTCAAGTAAGTGTATGATTTTTCGTTTTAGCGAGTCAAATTACATCAAAAGTGCTTCCCAAATGTCACTGTACTTCACAAGACTTTCAGGACTTACCTCCACAACCTGGAGATCCGTACTTACAGTCCTCCCTAGGACCCACACTAGACCATCTAGTGACTGTGGTCCATACCTGGAAAGCAAGGACGTCTGGTCAGAGGACAACAGTACCGGGCAAAAACGCTGCGNGCTTCAGCAGTAGATAAACAGGACATAGGTAGCCCCATTGAGATCACCCTCACAAATCCAAGTGAAACCATGTTTGAACTTGTTCAGCTTTACCTTTAAGTAGGAAATCTGTTATGTAGAGAACTAGTAACACTAAAGACATATATATACTGTTTTGTGCAATGAAGTTTGCAGTTTTATTTAATTATTAATCCATTTATTTAAAGTAACAATTATATACATCTGTTCTACAGGCAGTTAGAATTCATATCCAGTGTCTCAAAGCAAGAAACTGTATAAAGGTGTAAATAAATAAGGAAATGATGTCCCTCCAGAAATGATAGTAAATATGCAATAAATTTCAAAACCACNAACTAAAATGCCCTGCAGTGTATTTAAAGTTATGTTGTGGTTTTTTTTTTGGAGTGTTCATGTCTGTCTTCTGAGTCTCAAGATGTCTCAGTACCATGATTGCTCTAACTCCATTTAGGAAACCAAGCTTGTCAAGTGTTACAAAGAAAGAACAGATACATACCGCTGCAAAGTACTGCTGTAGCATGAAAAAAAAAAAGAGATTTGGACGCATTAAAAAAGAAAACGAAATTGAAATAGGATTATTATAGTCGACTGAACAAGAAGTGATCAAGTTGTTTTGGTAGTTAATATATGTAATTGATTTACTTCAAAAACTGTAATTGTGAATTTTCAAATTGTAAGGGTTATTGTAAGAGTTAGTTATCTATAGGAATCCGAGTGAGAGGAAACTAGCCTTTACCTCTTCGAGTCCTAGATGTAATGGAAGCCAAAGCTGCCTGAGTGAACAGGACCCTGTGTGCAACTCAGGTGAGCAAAGCTGGGACCGTGGGTCAGGAGAACAGCTCTTGGCTCTCCATTTTAATTAGCTAATTACAGAAAAATGTGTGAGATAACACGGGAAACAAGTTTCCAAACAAAACAAAAACAAACAAACAACAACAACAACAAAAAACCAAGTTCCAAACTGGAAGTCTGTCTCCTGAGCTAAAGATGTGACTTCTCTGCCAGACACAGGAGAAAGCTGACATCACAAGGCAGGGATGAGTTCTGCAGTTTACCTTGAGTCAATTGTAAAATGAAACTAACATGGAAGCATCACCGAGGACTCGGGGAGTTACCAGGTGTGGGAGCAGCCGCTGGAGTCCCTAGTTCTTCCCACTCCTCAGTCACCAGCTTCAGGAACTCTTTTTGAGAAATATGGTTTATTGCTCGTGCTGGAGAGAATATTCTCTTGCACTATTGCTGATCAAAACATATACACTAGAAATGGTCTATCCTTACCACTTTCCAACATATTCTAATTGTTATGAAGACAAAAGCCAATGCATGCCAACGTAGTTATCTTATTTACTTATTTACTCCTTTTGAGCAGGGTTTCATTATGTAGCCCTGACTGGGCTAGAAATCGCTGCGTAGATCAGACTGGCCTCAAATGCACAGACATATCCCTGCCTCTGCCACCCAAGCACTGGAATTAAAAGGTATGCACTACCATGCCCAGCTAGTTATCCCTTTAAAAAAAAAGAACTAGGAACACTGAGTTAACATGTGTTCATGAGTGCTTGAGACAATGAAGGAACATATCCAGGACCCTTCCATGCCCTGACTCAAGAGTAATGTATGCATGTTTGTACATGTTATGATAATCATTTACTAAAAACAGAAAATATAGGCTGAAGGCGCTATTATAAAATGAATATCCACCATAAATGTTGAAAGCAACATACAGATATTGCTTGATAAACAATGATGTTTGTAATACTGTTTGTTATCTGAGTCTGTTGGAGCCAGTGACTTAATCCCTCGTGAAACTTAGTTGAAGATTTCTGTGAAGTATCCTTCACTCCTTTCCTCCATGTGATGCTTTCTGTGCTGCTCAATAAATATAGACAAAAGCCTTTGTTAGGGCTAGACACAGACACACTCAGACAGACAGACACACTGGGACAGACAGACACAAGGACAGATTCACATGACAGCATTCAGGCAGGCACAGATTAAGAGGCTAAAATATACAAATGAGAGAAGCAAAGGAATCAAATCACTCATTCTTGGTGTGAAATGATACCAAGAGGAAGGGCTTTGATTTCTTTCTTTAATACAACACTGATGCAGTATTGGTGACTCTGAGTTTGTCCTTAACACATTCAAACCAACTGCACTTTTAGATTAGCAGGGAAACCTTAGGCTTTATCAGACACAATAACTACCATTTCACAGAGGACAAAGCCAAACCCTAAATGTCAGTTAGTAGACAGACAATAGACCAGTGTTGTTTCACTCACAGTTTGAGATGACAGAGCTGGGAAACATTGTCTCTCATAGCTCTCCTTCCCCCGGGACAACTGGTCTACTAGTGAATGTATACTTTACTGGCATTGGTATATTTCTGATGAGGCTCAGAAGGGCTGTGCCTCTAAGATATTAGGTAGCTGAAATGGTAGAAAACTCTAGGTTTCTTTCTTGGAAATTTTATGATGCTAAAATAAATGCTAAGTTTATAAAAATAAAGTAATGGATTATAAAAAACTTTCAAAGCTGTGCCTTTTGAATTTGCTTCGTCATGAAGATTGGCGATATAGTCATGTTCAGTGCAGACTATAACGTCAACAAGCCATAGCTATTCTGATGTGTAAAGAGCTAAGTAAACATTCCTATGTCATCTAAGTGTATGTCCTTTAATTTGAACTTCTGCTTTTAACAATTCTTAAATGTCACTGTTTATTCAGACAAAACCACTAGCAAAATTAAACAAGCCTTCTAATATAAATTAAACCATAAAAATAAATGTATTCAATATGTAAAGCAAATTTAATTGAGTATAAAATACTCTTTGTAGTAGAACGTGCAAAAGGAGTGAACTAAATTCATTACCATAAATTTAGCATCTTCTATGAATTTGGTATTCTCTGGAATAAAATATAAAAGTAATGAAGCCATAGTTAAAAGTTCATGCACTAATAATCCTACAAACTTTATGACGATTATATATAAGACCCATTTAGAAGTTTTTTTAGGGATTCCTTATATGGTTGTATTTAATGTGCTTATATAGATCAATTAAATCAATTGCAAGACAATCAATTCTTTAGAGAGTAGAATTTAAGCCTTAGTAGGGAATTGCCAACATTTTCCTGTTCTCTAAAGGCAAGAAAAATTCTCGTGAGGAATAAAAATTACAAGTGAAGCTGCTTAAATTAAAGGCAGCCTTTCCCATTATTAATCTGTGACNTTGAGGTAGGACACAGATTCAGTGCAGAAATAAATTGCACAGTATCAGAAAAATATCATTGTATGCCTTTACCCTGCACCGAGTTTCTCCTGTACTTAACATTACTGTGACACATGTGTCAGAATGACTGAACCAAGCATCCTTTAATTTTGAAGTGAGAAATCTGTTCGACTAGAAACAACAAGTTCTCATGGTTTATTTTCCAGTCTAGCNACTTCAATGGCTAAAGAGGTGCCAATGTGAGGGCTACATCACAGCAGGTCAAGAGCCCTCTCCATGGCCCAGGTGAAACCATATATTTATGCTTGGACTTAGTGAGTTGTTTAATGCCATTTGAAGTTTTAATTTGCACCTGAGCTTTGTGTGAGACAAACTAGTCAAGGGGCTGGTTTAGATTCATCAGTGTTGCCCACTGATTTCTGTACCATGATAGAGATGTTCTTTGTCTGGGCTGTCCAATATGGTCACCTCTAGTCACACTGGACACTTCAAACAGGGATAATAGAACCGAAACTGATTTTTAATTTTAAAAAATGTTAATTAATGTGAATTTAAATATCTACATGTTAGCTANTGGCTATGAGATTGACCAAGGTAGCCTTATGTGGTTTGTTGTTTGCTTGTGTTTGTTTGTTAGAGGCTTACATTGTAGCCCAGACTGNCTTGGGATTCATTATGTAGCTCAAGTTTGCTCTAAAGTCAGTCCTCCTGCCTCAGCNTCCCCAGTGCTGGGAATACAACGTGAGACACCACACTCAATTCAGCTCTTTATAATTTTTGAGACAGTATCAACTGGGCCCATGTTCAACTTTGCTTGAGTCATTTGGGAAACCANTAGAAGGTAGAGTCTTTCTGTCCTATCCCAGTTTTCAAGGGGCAGGTGGGTCTGGGAGCTCATGTGCTTATTAGCCACTCTGTGTGACTCTTAAGCTCGACCAAATTCGAGTCACTTCCTCAAGCTCATTTGTCCATGTGGATGTTGCTAGGGGT
>LZPO01007983.1:354095-365482 GCA_001675575.1 Neotoma lepida | reverse complement strand
GAAAGGATGCAGGGGTGGGGGTGGGACATCAACAGCAAATGCATTCACTGTTGTAATAAGGTTTTCTTGGTTTTGCCTCTGACTATATCTATGACTTAGTGATTGTCAATCATCTGCCACTTGGAGCCAGAAGGGTCGAGGATACCACAAAGACATGGTCCAGAGAATCAACTAATCCCGGGTTCATAGGGACTCACAGAGACTGAAGTGGCAATCAGGGAGCCTGTATGGGTCTGAGCTAGGTCCTCTGCGTATATATTATGGTTACATAGCTTAGTGTTCTTGTGAGACTCCTAATAGTGAGACTAGGGGGTGTCTATGACTCTTTGCCTGCTCTTGGGACCTTTTTCCTCCTACTGGGTTGCCTCATCCAGCCTTGGTAGGAGGGTTTGTGCCTAGACTTATTGTAACTTGTTGTACTTATTTGGGTGATACCCCTAGGAGGCCGCCTCATTTCTGATGGGAAGAGAAGGTGGGGGGGGTGCAGCCAGGATGCAATATATGAGAAAAGAATAAATAATTTTAAAAAAGAATAAACACAGAACTATATGAGCTTCACGAGGCGGCAAGTTAGAAACCTAACTTCACATGTTAGACTACAAAGAAGAGTGGAGAAATCAAAGCTGTTTTTACTGCACAAAGGCATATGTTCATGATATGCTAGTCACATTTCTTTTCAAAAGATGTGGCATNGCTANCAAAATCACCTCCCAGAGAAACCGTTTGTCACACAAAATATGAGTTCAACACCTACACCAGCAATGAAATTACCCCCTCCCTCCACATCAACACTGTGTGCCTGGCACTACAGGTCACTGACCTTGTTTTGAGGCATGCAAATTCTTTCCCAGTATTGCTCAATTTTCTATTTTGAGGATGTGTCATACTCTAGGCACTGTGTCAGATTTCTTAGCATAAAAAAGAAACTTCAAGGAAGTCTTCTAAAACCCTGTTCACTCANNCTGATTTTGATCAGGTTACTGTCTCCTTTATTTGATCTCAATAAAGATTGGAATTTTCTACAACTCCTCTATAATTCCTTCCCTGGAGCTTTCTCATTTCCTCTCTTTAATTTTCTCCCAGCTACTTCTTATCTTTTATCAGGTGAATANCATGATCAGAATCAAGACTATTCCTAGGAATTCAAGAGTATGGTTGTATGTTTGTTNTAATTAAATTAAAAAGTGGGGNCCAGTNAGGTGGCTCAGTAGGTTAAGACACTTGCTGCCGAGCCAAATGACATTTGTTTGGTCCCCAGGACCCATATGTGGAAGGAGAAAGCCAACTCCCAAAAGTTGTCTCCTAAGTGTCATACACAAAAACACATGCAATGAGTAAATAAATGTAATTTTGAAAAAATNTAAACAGCTTTAAAGTACAAAAGAATTCTCAAAAGCCTGACATCTTAATTTATAGATATGACTCTTGTTCCCTGGGAACTTAGAACAAGTTAAGTGACACCAGAATCATTGCTTCTGNTCCCATATTCTAAAAGTATGAAATAATTGGGACTAAATATAGTAAAGCATGTTTATGAATAAAACATTTCTAAAGGTAATTAATTTTTTTAAGACAGGGTCTCATTATGTAGCCCTGGCTAGCTTCNAACCCACAGAGATCTGCCTGCCTCTGCCTCCCGAGTGCTAGGATTAAAGGATGTACCATCAAGCCTAGCTCTGAAAGCTAACTGAAGAAAGCTTAAATNAATGGAACGGTTACGAAGACAATGTCTGGGTAGTGAACTAAAGAGGCCCTAATGTAAAAAACGTTGTAGAGTTGGTCTCAGCCAGCTTGAAAACAAGGCTCAACAAGTCCAAAGGGGCCATAAAGTAACTCCAGGGTCTATCTGAGTTTGATAAAGACAGCAAAAAGCCAGCACCCCTATTTGAATGGCTAAAAGAGAAAGGCCTGCCAATATCAAGTGTTGGCAAAGATATGGAGCAACTAGAATTCTCAGATACTATTAATGAAAATGGCAAGTGTTCAAATGCCTTGGAAAATAACTTCCTAGATTCTTCAAACATCTGCCTACTATATAATCCAGCCATTCTACCCTTGATACAGTATTTACTCAAAAGAAGTGAATTTACATAAAGATTTGTATGTGGATATTTCTAGAAGATTTTTTTTTTGTAATAGCCACATACTGGAAATAACGTAACTATAAGTGTGTTTGAGAAGAAATGGAAACTCGTTTTTAATATTACAATATGTAGGTTAAAAGTAAAAGATACATTGTGGAAACATCAGACATTAGAAAGCTGAGATAGGAAGAACTAGAGAAGCCTGGTGTAGCATGTGCCCTGCCCTGACAGCCTTTCAGACACTGCTGTGGGCAGTTCAAGAAGGGGGCTGGCATATTTATTTGTTCGTTTGTTTGTTTTTGTTTTTGAAGACAGAATTTCTCTGTGTAACAGCTCTGGCTGTCCTGGAACTCACTCTGTAGACCAGGCTGGCCTCTAACTCACAGAGATCTACCTGCCTTTGCCTCCTGAGTGTTGGGATTAAAGGCAGAGCTGGCATTTCTGTTGTTTACGCTACAACAGGAGGAGGTGACCACGAGCAGGTGGGATTGTTTTCAATATTATTTTCCTCGGTGCATGTTTGTAATTCTAGCGCTTGGAAAGATGATGTAGGAAGATAGTGATTTGGAGGCCGGCCTGGATTAAACAGCAAGAGCCTGTCTCAAAACAAAATTAATATATATATAAATATATATATATATATATATTTCACAGTTAGCCACGACCTTCTAGTATCCATCCTTGCCTTACACAGGTCTTGCAGTCCGTGTAGACATAGCTACAAAGACTGTCATAACAAATATTATCACAGTATCACCCTAATGAAGTTACTTCAGGGGCTTCTGCCGATCCACGACAGGTTAGTGATATTAACAAGGTTTAGAGGGTGGGGCAAGGTCTTCTTTAAGGAGCAGAAATAGATTCCCAGTGTTGTTCNACTAGAGGGACTAACTTTACCTGCAGAAACTTACATCATAAAGGGTTTCTTCACTTCTTCAAAATGACCAGAGTCAAGTTGTACCTATTCTGTAGGTTAGAATGTTTGGTTGACTCATGTAGTACATAACAAACAAAAAACAGACTTTTATGATGAAGCAATCATTGCCAACTGAACCAATGTCCTTGCATATCGGAACATAATAAATATCTTCTTCAGCACGTGTACAAAGTGGAATTGGAAGCACAATTGTTTTATGGAGTTCTTGATAATTGCTCAGAAGCTATGATAAAACAGAATGCTGTAACTGTGCTGGGTCAGGTGAGATACTGGTAGGCTGTCACCAAAATTTACTTTCCAGAACTCAGAGGTATAAAACAAACTGTCCGAAACCAATTTCTTCACACTCTGGAATCTATATTTTCACTTGTGACACAGGAAAAACAATGCAAGCTCATCAGTTAGAGGATCTTAGTTGTTACAGTGTAAATCAATCTTGTTCCCAGGAAAAGTCAACTCTAAACCCAAACTTCTTTTCAAGGACTTACCAAATCCAAGCTGCATCTTTCTGCTCCCAGATGTCAGAGTGAAAAAGGAAAAGAAAGAGAAGAATTCTTGACAAGAGAAGAGTTNTCATACTGCCCAGATTGATGTGACTGCATTTTCTGGACTGATGTGATATGTGTGCCATTCCTTCACAATAATCAAGGCTCAATAGTTCCCAATGATGCTAAGATTCTCTTCTGGACTCCTATGTGTTCAGCCCATCACCTGAGCCTGGCTGAACTCCCTTTGAAGCCATCTTGGACAATCACTTCTATAGTATCCACCACAATTTATTCTTGGCATGGTACAGCTATCCAGCCAATACCCTCTACCCACATGAGAAATTCTAGACCCCCTTCAGACCTCTGACAGATCATAGGAACCACCTGCATTGTTTAGGGACCGTGACCTACGACACTTCTCTTCTGTAAATTAGAAGCCACGCTTGTTGTAGCATCAGGCTAACAAGGCTCCTCTGGAACTGCTTTGCTTGTACTCCTACATAGGATTAATCTGACTTGGATTAATCTGACCTTAAGGTCAGTCTACAGCCAATATGGAAGACAAAGACACTCCTCCCTTGCTTATGGTAGGGCCAGTTCTGAGGTGTGGCTCAGTCTCCAGAACATTTCTGTATAGGGCTTCATTTGATTTCATATCCTACATTGACTCTCTTCCCAGTCAGACTCTCCCAGTCTACATCTGTTCTTTTCCTAGGAACACTTTCTAAGAAATTACTCTTGGGGAACTGGAGCGAAGGCTCAGAGGTTAAAAGCACAGGCTGCTTTTCCAGAGGATTTGCACAGGCATCGAGGTGGTCAGTTTTCTCTAACTCCAGTCCTAGGAGATCAGATGCTCTCTTCTGGCTTCCATAGGCACCAGGCAAGCACACGGTACACAGACATATATGTAGGCAAAACACACATACTCATAAAATAAAATAAAATAAAATAATTTTAAAAAGAAATTACTTCCACAGGAAAATTTATCTGAGGGTCATGCCCCTGTCAAACATAGGAGGTTGGAAAGTCAGAATACTAGCTCTCTCCATTTTCCTTCTCTTTCTCCTCCAAGTCTTCCTCCCTACCTCACTGTTCAGTAACTTCTTAACACAAAAGGTAAGACATTACGGCTGGATCATTATTCAAAATCAACCAATATAATATGATATATTAAGAGGCTAAAGAAGAAAAAAATCATATAATCACAAAACTTTAAGTAGAAAAAGCATTTCATAAAATTCAACAACCATTCATACAAAAAATTACCACACAAAAATTGGAACAGAACAGAACGTCCTCAACTTAATAACTTATATAAACATCTATACCATCTGGNGAAACTCAAACTCCACACCTACTCCCTGAAAACTCCCTGCTCTCCAGCCCTTGTGTTCTCCTACCTGGCAGCCTTCTTAGACCCCTATGGACCAGAATTTGGCAGTTTCCATGTCTGGCTAACAAGGAGCCTACCCCTAAAAAGATTAAGCTGACCCATCTCCAGCAGGCACCACCGCTCATGTTGTGTGCCACTCACTGATAGGTCTCNCCTGTCACATCTCATTGTCACAGTGTTCTAAAGCTGACTGTTAATTGTGTCTATTCCAGGAATGAGGAACAGACTCAGGGAGGTGTAGCCACAGGCTGAGGCAATACAGCTCATTTTCAACCCCAGGGCCTGGTCAGCTCCCACAGTTCACTGTGCCTCCAGCCATCGTTGTGTCCAGGTTCTTTGTGACCCTGGATTTAAGCATCTTTTTGTCTAGAAGCAGAAGAACAACTTGCTGGTGATAGCTCTTCAGAAACCCCAATTCTAGAACTCTTTCTGGGCTTTGATGTTCTGAAAACCTGTGTCCCCATGACTGGCACAATAGGAAAATGGGCAGGGATTCTTGTCTTCCAGGTTAGCTTGTCTGGACATAACCCTACAGGACAAAGAGAAGGAAGGAAGGGCCTTAGGAAACAAGCCAAGATTTGTGGACAGTAGAAACCTCTGCCAGGTGTGCCCTGCATTTCATCTCTTTCCTCTGCAGGACTAAGGCACAATTGTGTGGAACCATTCTCAGTGAAGTAGAGCTTGGTTCACACATCATTCTTAAGAGACAATTTCAAGTTGGTTTTCAAGAATTAGTGCACTGAAAATGGAAAACCAAACACATCGTCCTTTTAAAGTTAAGATTGCATATCCATTGAGGCAACTCATTAAACTTATTTAAGACCTTCAAAACTTTGGGGAAAAAACNTGTAAGAGGAGGTACTTGAGCATGGTTCCCTCCCCCAGCATCTAAGAACATTTTCTCTAGTAATGGGCAAAATGCACGAAGTTGTGCTGCAAGTGATCCTCCAGTGGCTTGCTGGAGGAAGTTATCATCCAATTTTCACAACATTGGCAGGGTTTCAGTAGTTTGACCTCAGAGCACCACGAGAGAAGATTCTTGAGGAGTGGAGGAAACTCCCCCTGTCAGAGACACGGTCACTAGCGAGTGTAAGAAGAACATATGGACAGTTATGTGGCTCGCAAATCCCAGCAGAGGAATTCCAGAAGTGCTGGGCTCTGAAGCTCGGCAGAAAGTGCCAGATGCCACAGATTGTCCCCAAAAGGAGATGAGGGCCCTGGCAGCAGTGGGATAGATATATGAATTGCTATTCTAAAGTTTTTGCNAACCCGTGGAAAAACAAACAACAAACAAACAGAAAAGGGTATGGGAATAAACAATCCTGCTGTATCTGTGTTTGTAGAGCGAGAGCTATCTGGGTTAGACGGAGCAAGGCAGAGCAAAGCTTAGTGCCCAGCGCTGGCAATCTTAGACTGAAGAAGAATGCTTCTAGTTTCTCCAGCTCTAAGACCAGAAGCATTGGCCGGTTCTGATCCCTTTGGTTGGGCATGGGTTCAAACAGCTGTGTTTCTAGGGAGTTCTTAGGTATATAGCAGTTGTTGTTGGTCAAAGTACTAATCCTTAAGAAGGGAAGAATTTGTTTAGTGAGCTAGAATTTTCTGGGTAGAGAAAGGCTCTTAAAACAACAAGAAAAAACGAGAACTTTGGAAGTGAAAACAACCTCAAAGCGGACAAGTTGGATGGGCAGAAGTAGGACTGAAAAGTAACAAGAGGAGGAACCTGGGTCTCAACATCTTTCTTCCTAGCAGAGTTTCAGANGAGGGGAAAGAAGGAAACCTTCACCTTTGGCTCTGGGAGAGGAGAAAACGTCTTTCTTGGGGCAGAAGGTGCATCACACAGATGAACGCTGCTGAGTGGGGATGCATGCGGGACTGGGCTACAAGCCCTTACCTGTGCTCGCCCTGGTCTGTGTAGAAGTTCAGGAAGAGTCCNTCTGAGGCGTCCTGAAGCACTTGGCCAGAGAAGCCGAGGTTCAGCTCATATCTGCTACCAGGATGCAAGGCCTGGCCCAGATCCAGCACCATGTATTGCATGTCCAGCGCGAACCACACATTGTCCACTGGCACGCGGCCTACAGTGGCGTTCCTAGTGTCTAGGGCCAGGGGACCCCACACTTCCACTCGCTTGTAATTCAGAAAGAAGCTGTGCAGCAGCAACCTCGAGGTGGCCACTGTGCAGCGTACAGTGATGTTCACGCGACCCGTGAAGGTCAAACTCGGCGTGGACAGGTCATCCGGCCGTAGCCGGGGCCACAGCTCCAGATCATAGTGAAGTGGGACAAGCCAGGGCGGCAGACGCAGATGGTCCCAGGGCCCTGAAGGAGGTCGCCAGTCTTGCAAGGTGGTGGCCACCGTCAGCTCAGGTGCAATCTCTGGTGTCCGGGTTGGTGGCTCCTGCTCCTGGCCCCCAGGAGGGGATAATGCGGTGCCTTTCACCCCCGGGCTATGCTGCTCTGAAGGCTGGACGCGCGCGCAGTTGCCATACAGGGCAGCCAGAGCCACCAGCACCACCAAGAGCGCGGCGGTCAGCCCGACCAGCAGGAGGGCCACCCCGCGGCTCACATAGATGCCGGAGCTGGAAGAGGGGCTCATGGCAGGAGTTGGGGTGGGCGAGATGGNAGACTAGAGACCGCGGCAGTGGGTCAAACCCAGGACTGGATGCGCAGCGATGGGACCCCTGCCCAGTCCCTCCTCTCTTGTACTGTCCCTCCTCCTTCAGGAGCCTAGGAAGACTGAGACTGAAGAAGGCGGCTGGGACTATGGCTTTCCCCTCCCCTAACCAAATCCAGATCCCTGCCTACCTACCCCCGCCCCATCAGAGACTGGGAGGAAGGGCGGACCCCTCACCAGGGCGCGCGCCCCTTTGGTCTTTGTGGGGAGGCACCGTCAAACTAACCCATCTGGACGTCATAGATGGGTTTTTTGGATTAGGGAACTGGCTGCAGTGTGAGCTGTGACTAGCAGGTGTAGGAAAGGGTCAGGTTCCTGAGTGAGGGAGTGGTAGGGAGCTTTGATGACATTCTCTGAACTGCAAAGAGCGACCACGCCATAGTAACATCTGAACCAAAGCTGATGTCCCCAAGTCGCTACTAGCTTGAGTAGCGCACGCACGCTCAGACAGTAAGCGTAAGCTTGGAAGTTTTGCCGGATCTGGGGACCAAAAGCAAATCAATCAAACAAACAAACAAACAAAACCAGGGAGCAGGGAGCTATAGCTAGCGTGTGGAAAGGAAGACAAGTGCACGATAGCCTCCGCTTAGGTCTGCAACTTTGCCTGGAGCAGAATTTGGCTCTCCGCTTCCTCACAGGGGAAAAGGAAGAACTCCTGCTTATAAAATCCGATCATTTCAAGCAAAGAAGATAAAGCGATCTCTCCACCCAGAAACCAAGGGGCTGGACTGTTTTCTGGCGGTGCCCAGACTAGTGAGTTCTTTGGCACGCCAGGCATCTGTTTGCTATTTAGCTTGAGTGCCTGGGCGGGTTCTCCGCCTGTNCACGATCTCCTGTCCTGGGTCTGCAGNCACGCCAGTACAAAGCTGGTGGGTGAATTGGGAAAAACACGATTAAGATCTGTGGAAGGCTGAAGATTCATTTCAGAGTACCAGTCTTTAAGCTCGTCTTTTCCCATCCAGAGCCATTGGCGGAAAAGCTTTTACCTGGTAGCTGTAAAAGGAGATTAGCATTCCTGTTTTGCNCTTAATCCTTCCAATGATGAAATCCTTTCACAACGGTGAACCTCGCGGGAAATATGTGTTTCTTCTCTCCTCCGACGGAAATCAATCACATCAACATCTCTAAATCAGGGAGGTGGAAGCCAATTGACGGGGAGCTCAGAAGGATGCCCTGTCATCTGTGGACCAGGCTCCCTGTCTTTGACTGGATTTGCTTCTTCAGAAAAGGAAAAGTCGTGTTTAAAAATAATTGTCACCACGTGCTTGAGTCTCAGAAGATCATGAGTGACGATGAGGAGAAAGCTCCCCTATACCGTCATAATTATGCCGCTGGAATCGGGACCTAAGGTCACAGCAGGCTTTCTGGGTTTAAGTCATCAGATGGAAATTGTGACTGAGCTAATTAATTAATTACACTGGCTTTGCCCTCCCCATTTCTCCCTCCCACCCCGACTCCTGGAGTGAGCACAAGTACTACACCACTGAGCTATATCCCCAAGATATTTTGTTGAGAGTCCAGACTCCCCCAGGAAAGGTAAAAGAAAAGAAGTGAGTAGAGGGAGAAGTCAAAAACAGTGGAGGGAGCCCCCTCCAATTGTGTGTAGAAAACCACTGGAAAATGTGTGATCTTAGGACACTCAAATGTGTGGAGCTGTGATACACAGGTGTGCCCTGAGCTCTCATTTGTGACTGATCTTGAGGCACTTCTGCTGCTTAATGTGATGGTTAAGGCAGAACTGTCAAGTGCCTGGGTAAGTTTTGAGAAGTTGTTTTAGATAGATAGGTAGATAGATAGATAGATAGATAGATAGATAGACAGACAGACAGACAGACAGACAGACAGACAGACAGACAGATATATATAGAGAGAGAGACAGGGAGAGACAGAGACAGAGAATCCTAGGATTACAGACATAGACACAATGGCCAGTTCTGCTCATGTATATACGTATATTTTACAGCTATTTTCTTTGAGGTGATTATGGACATTATATTTGATGTTTCTAAGTGATATCAATGTTTTCACCTTATATTAACTTAATTTCAGAGAATACACAGATTCTGGTCCTAGTTAGCTCTGCCTATCCCTTCTATTAATGTCAGAGTACACCTTTATTNATGTAAAATAATCCAAAATTTCATAAAAATCAGTGAAATTGAAGCAATCATTTAAAATCTCCCAACTAAGAACATTCTGTTCCATATGGATTCACTGGGCGATTTGACCAGAATCTCAAAGAAGAACTAACAGCAGAATATCTTAAACTATTCTATAAATTAAGAAAAGGAAGAACATTCCCAGAATCCTTTTATGAAGTTAGTTACCCCAACACCAANACCAGATGAAAAGACAAAAACAAAAGACAAGTTGCAGTCCAACTTCCCTGACCAACATAGATGCAAAACTTCAACAAAACACTCACAATCTGAACACATCAAAAAGAACATTCATCATGATCAAGTTCGCTCTATTCCAGAGGTTCAGGGAAGGTCCGATATGTATAGATCAATAAATGTTACAAATTATGTAAGTGGACTCAAGATACAGATTCAATGTAATTATAAACAAAAATTCTTCAAAGAAATAGAAAAGACTTAAAATCAATCCAGAAGTACAAAAAATCTGGGTAGATAAAGCAATCTTGAGCAAAAAGAACACTGGTAGAGATGTCACCATACCCAACTTCAAGTTTTGCTACTCAACCATAGCAATAAAAACAGCACTGCACTGGAATAAAACAGACACCTAGACTGGTAAAATTGAAGAGAGGACCGAGATACGTGGCCACACAACTAAAGCCATCTGAACTTTTGACACAGATGCCAATAATACACATTGGAAAAAAGGTANCCACCTCAACAAATTGTTCTGGGGAAAATGGGTATCTGCATGTACAAAAATGAAACTCCACCCTTCTGTCTCACACTGGACAGAAATAAACTCCAAATATATTAAAAACTTCAGTATAGGATCTGAAAATCTGAAACCACTTTAGGAAAAAGTGGAGTACATTTCAACACACAGGCATAAATAAGGACTCTCTAAACAAGATTTGATTTCTCAGCAAATAAGACCAATAATCAACAAATGGGACTTCAGGAAATTACCAGTCTTCTATTACGGCAGTGNATGCTGTTGAGTAAAGAAACAGCCTAAAGAATGGGAGAGAGAAATCGCTAGTTACCTATCTGTCCTGGTTCATTTCTGTCAACCCNACACAAGCCAGAGTCATCGGGGGAAAGGAATCTCAACTGAGGAAACTTCCTCACCAGATCAGCTGTGGGTACTTTCTGGATTGATGGTGATATGGGACAATCCAGCTCACTCTGGATGGAGTCACCCTTGGGCAGCTGGTCCTGGGTACTATAAGAAAGGAGGCTGAGCAAGCCATGGGGAGCAAGCCAGTAAGCAGCACCCCTTCATGGCTTCAATTTCTGCCTCCAGGTTCCTGCTGGAGTCCCAGCCATGACTTCCCTAAGTGATAAAGAGTGACCCAAGGGTTATAAGAGGAAATAAATCCTTTCCTCTCCAAGTTGCTTTTGGTCATGGTGTTTATCAGAGAAACTGAAACCCTAAGACAGATACTGGGACCAGGTTTGTGCGGTATTGCTGTGGATGTTGCCTAACCATGTTTGGGGGATGACTGTGGAAACTTGGAAAATGAATGCTGAAAGCAGTGCAGGTGATGGAGGCAGGCTTGTGAAGTTTCAGAGGGAAGTTTGAGAGTCCCTTAAGACTCTATTGGGGATATTAGATACTTTAAGTTAATCTGTGGTTCCTCCTTGTGAATTATTGGGCAAGGGAATTCCAGA
>LZPO01007983.1:316779-330899 GCA_001675575.1 Neotoma lepida | reverse complement strand
GAGAGAGAGAGAGAGAGAGAGAGAGAGGGAAAGAGGGAAAGCAGAGGTGTACACTACCTCATAGTGAGAAAGGGGAGGAAGGAGAAAGGAGGGTTTTTTTTCTTAAAGGGAACTTTACATAAGATGACATCAGGACACTGGGTGGGTCCCCAAGGGGTGGGTCACAATGCTAACATTTATGATGTGAAAGAGCAAAATGTCTAGGTAAGGAAAGTAGTATATGTTAGAGGAAAACAGTTCTTCACACTCCAGTAAGGTAAAATCAGAATGTCAGACAACAACAAGTGTTGGAGAAGATATGGGGAACTTGAAGCCCTAGACAGAGTCATGTTGGTGTTTTAGAAAATGGTCTAGCATTCCTGAAATGATTAGACTCTCAATTGTCACATGACCTAGATACATGTACAAGAAAAATTAAAATAAGTCAACGTTTATATAACAAATTATAAAACATTATTTATNTAAAATTATCAAAGGTCCATCAATTGGGTGTTATGTATTTTTTTAAATGTGATATATCCATATCATGAAATAGTACTTGGCCATAAAAAAGAATAAAGTATTGTTACATGCTACAACAAGGAGGAATCTTGAAAACATTCAGATAAGAAACCAGTCACAGAAGGCCACATATTGCATAATTATATNCATATGAAAATCTATAATAGCCAAATACAAAGAGCTAGAACACAGAGCAGTAGTTTCTTAGGGATGAGTAGAGTAGGGGGTGATAGAATATGGAACCAAAGGGTACAGAACATATCCTTGAGAAGACAAAAATATTTTAAAGCTGACAGTGGTAACAGCTCTACGTATTGCTAACTTTACAGAAAAAAAACACATCCAATTCTATTTTTTAAAAATTTATTTTATTCTATACATACATACATATATATATATATACATACACACACACACACACACACACATATATGAGGGCGGGAGTATATGGACACATGTGCAAATACCCAAGGAGTCTGGAAGAGTGTCAGATTCCCTGGAGCTCAAGTTACAGATAGTTGTGAGCTGCCCAATGTGAATGCTAGGAACTGAACTCAGGTCCTCTGAAGAGCAGCCAGCATGTTTAACCACNGGTCATATCCCCAGTTCCTAAATTGTATGTCTTAAGTAGGTGTATCTAAATAAAGTTATGCTTTTGTTGGTTGTTAAATCAACAGAATATGTCAGCTTATTGTAATGGGGGATGAAGTAGAGGAATGGATCCAAGACTATGCCAAGGCAATCTGCTGGGTCAGCAGGAAAGGGCAGTGTAATGACAGNGAAGGAAGACAGGGAAAGGATGCTGGCTTAAATACTGCACCAGCTGTCACACATGTGGACTCTGCTGTCACTGAACAATCCATGTGAATTAGTGAAGTGANCAGGTAACAAGGAATATGAGAATACCCTTCCCACAGGCAGCCAGTGTGAACTGGGGTTTGTCTGAAAATTGGCAGAAAAACACTTTGGGACCAGATCAGAGGGCCTGCCAATTCCACCCAACTTTAGAGCAGAGTAAGGTTTTCAGTTTCCTTAGAAGGCTAGATAGTAGTTCATTCACGATATGCTGCCATTACTCTAGGTCCCTGACATCTGTGGTCCTGGCTGGCTCTTAACAATGTCTGCACTCTCCACCCACTTCAGCTAACTCAAACTCACTACCCTGTATGTCAGCTCTGCCTGATACTTCTCAGAGTGGTTTCAAATTTACATGTTCTTGTTGGGTCCAGGGTCACGCAATAATGGTGGACAAACCACCAAAGACTGTTAAACCAGAAGCAGACTTTAGTCCAAAAAAAAATGAAAGAATGGAAATACCACCGCGGGGCACAAAAGCTTATCAGCTAGCTGAGACCACAGCCAATTTTCCGGATTCTGAGGCTATGGCAGCTGGAGGGGGCTATGAGCCTCTTTTTATAGTAAGGGGTAAGCATGAGACAAAGGAATTTTTACAATTTTCCATTAACAAGGTTTTAGGGGGTTTTAGCTAAACAATATTTGTATATCCCTGCAGCCCTTCTTGACTCAGTTAGTTGATGGTTGTCCATGCCTGCAGCTTCTCCTGACATAGCTGGCTTCCCATGGGGGGAGGATGTGAAACAGTGCAAGGCAGGTTGTCACACAGAACTCGTTAAAAGTGTGAATGGTAGGGAGTTATCGAAGAACAGCTAACCTCAGAGCTGCAAAGGGAAATCTTTAGTAAAAGAAAACTAACATTTGAGTTGTTGACAGAGCTGCCCATCATAAAACACGGAGAAGCCCAGTTAAAGGTTAATCGTTTCTTTTGCTAGCCAAGATGATGGCTTTTGGTTTCCATTCCTTAAGTTTATTCCTATATTCCTCTCTTATTCCTATATTTCTGGACCCTACAGTTCTCTTTCACTAATTTATCAAGTATTTGAAATACCAGGAATATCCATCCACATCATGAACCCAACCAGACAGTGTATAACAGTGGAAGAGAGACCTTGGTGGGTTGGAGCCCAGGAGCCCCACAGTGGGTGAGGGAGACACACCATGCAGGCATGGTGGGTGCAGCAGCCATGGCAGGTGCCAGCCTCAGGAAAGACATATCATGCATGTGGCACTCACATGAAAAGTTTTATTATTAAAGGGGGAAGGGAGGGAAGGAGAAGGGGAGAGACAGAGAGAGAAGTACTGAGGTGCGACCTCATAGGGAGAGAGAGAGAGAGAGAGAGAGAGAGAGAGAGAGAGAGAGAGAGAGAGAGAGAGAGAGAAGAGAGAGAGGGGGGAGGGGTTTTCCCTCTTAAAGGGTGCTTTACATAGAATGANNTCCGGACCCTGANTGGGCCAGGGTATTACCTGCTTATCAGCCAGAACTCCAAGAAGTGGGTCTGAATGCTAACACACAGCTTGGTCCATACCCCTTGTATGTCTAGCCACTGATCCATGCTGCCTTTTGGGGGTTTCAAATGCTTTGTAACACTGTTCTTTTTTATTCTAAGATACTTATATTTGTGGATCAATATCATAATTTTGTTCTGGAATTTCCTTTTTTCAGCTTTCAGTTCTTTATGACACAAATCTAACTAAGGAAAGCTGATAATTAATGCCACTTAAAAAAGAAAGTTAAAATTCTCTCCTTCTACTGTGTGGGTGCCCGGGGATTCAACTCCATTGGCAGGCTTGGCAGCAGACATCTTTAGCTGCTGGACCATCACCAACCCTTTGAAGTCTCTGCTCTCCAAGGAAAGAAGCTACATTTGGATGAGAGTAATCACTAAATGGCTTAAGTTCACANCCTGAAAAATTCGAACTCATATGACTTAAACTGCTCNCTTGTAGTTATGAAAGGCCCCCAAAGAGCAATAATAGTTAAGAAACTGGCAAGTACTAATAAGTGACCATCTGGAAAAGGAGGGTGGAGGTGGAATAGGGGAGGCTAATGACCTGTGGGGACACTCTCAGGAAAGAGGNGAGGTGCTGGAGTCCGGCTCCAGCAAGGTTCAGGTCCCAAAGAGGAGGTGTGGGGTCAGCAGGGAAGGAGACTGACTGACGCTATCTGAGGGTGAATCAGGATGGCTGCTGCTTTTTTGAAAGAAGGCTACGCCTTTTGTACTCTATAATTGCACAAAAGATTAAATAGGAATGGGAGAAAGGGGGCTTGTTAACTGGGCTGTGGTTTGTGATGGGGTAGAGGAAGCTAGCATTGACCCTGACAGGTTAGTAGGCATCACAGTCACATGTTAATAAAGGGCCATAAGTTCCTNTTGCCGGAGATAAGGAGAATGACTCCCTTTGTAGCAAGCAGGAATTTCCTTCAAGCCCCTGGGAAATGGGGGCTTTTGTCTAAATGCCANGCCTCGGGAAAAGGAGTTTCTCAGGGGACCAGACACTCCATTTATAGAATATTGCAGTTTTTGTGTATGGCTTAGTTTATCCAAATAGCTAAAGCTTAAAGTGAGCGAAGATGAAGCTAGACAGATATTACTGTGAATCTGAGAAGACCCTAGGAATTTATAAGTCTTGATTATCAAATATACCTTATTTATCAAGTATATGTTACTTATCTAAATTTTCTAGCAACTTGGTGTTAACTTGTGTGGGAGTAGACAAGAGTTATCATGCTTGAAGGTTCCACAGTGGTGGGGATTTTCCCCAAAGAATTACTTTGTTTGAAGAGGCTGCTGGTGTATACATCCACATCCTCCACTGAAGCCCACACAAAATTTCCCAAAGGAAAGGCATAAGGGAACTCCCATGACATATGTGACAATCATTAAAAATGAAAGTAAAAGGGTGCTGGAGAAGTGTAGTCTGTAATGTCGAAATGCTGGAACTTTGTCAAGTAGTACTTTGTCAAGTCATTCGGTCAATGCTCACTAGGAGCAGCATTCAACGGAGATATGAGTTTCACATATGATATACCAACTGTTATGAAATGTTGTATGACTGGCCTTGGCGGGTTTGAGCTGAGGATACATACCATGTGGGTGGTGGCCAAGGGGGCACGGCAGAAAGTCACTCACACCAAGCAGACACATGTCCATGTGGAAAGTTTATTGGAAGAAAGGAGAAGGGAATGGAGGGAAGGAGAAAGGGGAGGGAGGAAGGGAGAGAGAGGGGGGGGTGCACACCTCGTGGGCATAGAAAGAAAAGAGAGGAGGGGAGGAGGAGTTTTCTCTTAAAGTGGCTTTACATAAGATGATGTCAGGACACCAGGCGGGCCAGGGTATTATCTATTTATTGGCCAGGATTCCAAGAAGTGAGTCTGAATGCTAACACCAACCATCACGGAACTTCTCAATGGGACAGTGGTTTCGTGTTTACCTATATCGTCCTCTTCTGTGGCCCATGAGGTCATAGGTCAAGTCCATCATGCACTTTTTGTTACTTTTGTTACTTCTACAACTACTTTAATTTTAATTATAATGTCTTTAATTAGAGCTATTACAGTTTGAATGTGAAATGTTCCCCACAGGTTCACGTGTTTAAATGGTTGATCCCCATCTTATGGTACTTTTGGGGGGGTGGGGAGAAGATTGTGAGCCCTTAGGAAGTAGTGCCTAGCTGAGAAAGTGAGTGACTAGGGCAGTTCTTGAGAGTCATAGTTCAACCTGGCTCCTGGTCCAAGGTCTCTTTGCTTCCTGTTAGGCACCATGTTACCATGTTATTGTTACCTTTGAACTGTAAACCAGAATAAAGTCTTCTCTTCAGGTGCTTCTTTTATGCATTCTGTCACAGAAATGAGAAAAATGATCAATACAAAGATTATATAATTTTAACTTTTCTCCAAGGAAATGCCTACTCGGTTGGATTTCATACATACTTACTTATATCTCTACTTCCCATAACTAATAGTAGGATGTATTTACATTTCAATAATTTAAAGAATAATTTACTTACTTTATTTTCAAACTAATACAATTTTATTTTTATTTTGAGATGTTTGTGACAAATGAGAAAATTCTCAGTCCTTTCCAAATCAAAGTTAAAATGAGCATATAGAATGATATATGATATATGTCTCATCAAAGCAGGATTTTTTGACTGTGGAAAAATCAGCTTTCTNTATTCTTTTACCTGTAGCCCAAACTGAGATTTTGTCACACCTAGAAGTAGAGCCTGTTGTAGGATATTATTTAATGGTGTGTTACTTTTGTTTATGTTGCATTTGTTNAACTCTATGAAGCTGTGTTACTTTGTCTAAAACACCTGATGGTCTAATAAAGAACTGAACGACCAATAACAAGGCAGGAGAAAGGATAGACAAGACTGGCAGGCAGAGAGAATATATAGAAGTAGCCAGAGAAGGAGGAGGACTCCAGGGGCCAGCCACCTAGCTACAAAGCAAGCCACAGAGTAAGAGTAAGATTTACAGAAGAGAACAGGAAGAGCCCAGAGGCAAAAGATAAGTGGGATAATTTAAGTTAAGGAAAGCTGACAAGAAACAAGCCAAGCTAAGGTTGGGCATTTGTAAGTAAGAATAAGCTTCCATGTGTGATTTATTTGGGAGCTGGGTAGCAGACCCCCCAAAAGAGTAAAAAACAAACAACAAGAGCCTCTACATGTGACATTTGAAGAAACAGTCTCCGGGCCCAAAAGCAGATTTTCAGCTGTATGTAGAACATGGGTCTAAGTNCCAGCTCTTCCCAACCTTGAATTCCCTTNTGGTGCCTATTTTGCTCTTCTGGCTGCACTGTCATGGCCAATCCCACAACAAGAACATTGGACTCCAAGGACCANACGTCTCCCAGATTTGCCGAAAGATTCTGCACTGGCCNGGTTCCTGCCAAGAAAGGGGCTCAGACCAGCCAAGGCACCTGGAAGAAACAGAGGTCAGCCAAGCTGGCTGAAGGAAGCAGAGAACAGCTGAGTTGTCTGGAAGAAGCTCAGGCCAACTGAGCCACCTGCCAAGGGCACTCTCTGGCCTGTTGAGCTGCTTGCAGGCTGTTCAGTGAGCACCAGGTTCCCAATTTTTGTGAGCTGTCATCCATGTTGGGGTAGGATTTGGTGATGCAGCTGTCTTTGATCCATTTCTATCCTGTAGCCCCTCACTCAAATTTCTGTAAATAACCTCAATAAAACTCATTGATTCACTAAATCAGACTTCGGTAGTTTTCATACTTTGGTCTGTCATTGGTTCCCTTTCAGGGATGAGTAGACCTCCATTCATGAATAGTCANACAACATGATTACATTGTCTAGTAAGGCTTGCTCTAACTCCTTCCCAAGAGCCCACTCTGTGAAATCCAGACTAAAGGTTTCTTAAGTAAGAACAAAAGTTNCCACAGAACAAAGCAAGCAGTCATATCCAAATGCTGTAGTGGGGCTAGGACCTCNGGGACTTCTGCTGTGTGGACAGAATCTGTTCAGCCAACCCTCANCTTTCAAAGGGAAAAATCTAGATTGATCTTGCATCTTGCTACTTCCTCTTATAAGCTNAGCTTTAAAGCATGTGGATTTATCTCTTGCCTTACACTCAAACCAAGAAACTTGAAGTGGAGGGGAGTACTCAGGTCATCCTGTTCCCTACTCAGAATGCTGGGACTATTAAGTGTGTTTGTTTTTTTCTCATAAGGTACAGAGCAAGGAATGCTTCGAAGTCTTTAACCCTCATCTGGTGTCTGGTGTCTGCTATGGAAACTTTTGCGCAGTCAAGCATCCGGCCTCTGAACACCTACCAGAACACTTTCAGATGTGTCTTTATGAACAGAGCTTTGGGGGCATAGTGGAACTGAGCCAAAAGGAAACTTAAGTGAATCTATTATAGCAAGGGGGGCGGTTTACAAGTAGATTGTTACCAGACCAATGTAACACACTCACAGAGCCTTTTGCAATGAGACCTGTTCAAATGTCACTCACAGTACTGCAATTGCTTTGCACCCAAACACATNATGTAGCTAGCTCACCTGCCAAAGGCTGAGTGAGTACTTGTCTTCCCACTGAAGAAGAAAGTGNTGCGGTAGTTATCCTTGAAATAGGACCAGGGCCTCATATTTTAAAGGGAAAACAGGATCACTCTTTGATGTCCATTGTTGTTACTCCCTGAACACTCTAGAGTATCATTAGCCATGAGTCACTGGACCCTGGAATTTGTTTAGCATCTGCCACTACCCTCAGCCAGAAGGTGAGGAGCCCATTCATGATGTATGAACAGAACCCAAGGGGCAGTGGGTAGGTCTTACAGAGCTGCTGAATATTGTGGACGTTTTAGGCTCTGTTACTTTCTTGTCTCCTTCTCTTGCTCTACCCACTCCTACATTACAGAAATGGAAGCCTTACTAAAGATTTCAGCACAGAGGAAGTAGTAAGAGATCAACAGCATTCATCAAAACATCAGGCTGTTGGTGTCCCAAGGCACAGGCACTAGACAGCCATCCAGATGTTTACAATCCAAGGNNTCCTTTACCATATTCCTTCTCCTTCTGAAGCCATAGCTNCTTTTGAGGATTCTGTGAACAGGGTCCTTCCTTTGAAAGGATGTCTCTTCTTAACCAGAAAGAAAGAAATCAGGAAAACTAGCTCTGTGGAGGCCCACAGAGGCTTTCTAGCAAGACCTTACTCAGAGTCAGAGAATCTGGACTTGCTTTACNCAGCAGGGCTGCATAATGAGATGATTTTGCCATGGGTGTGTTTACCAGGTGTTTGGAAGGGTCTACACTTGGCTGTACAATGTGCTTTGATCTTGCAAGGGGGAAGTCTTTTGCCTCTCCCCTTGGCATATTATAAAAAGGCCTTTTGAATAAAGCTCTAGGGGTGGCTGGGTATTGACCCAGGGCCCTCCTGAAGCTATCCTGTGTCTCTGTCTTTCTTCTCATCTCTTTCTATCTTTCTACCTAATATTTCCTCATTCTTCTCTCCTCCACCCAAGAACTCTTCAAAAGGTGGGAGCAGGTCGGAGCTGGTCTTCCACAGACTTCCACGTAGCTCCATTTGAATTAGACATCAATGGTTGGGTTAGAAACAGNGTGGTGTGGGATCCAGGGTACTGGTCTTAGAGAAAGGCCACAAAAGATGTACATACCCCAGTAAGGCCACTTTCAATCTACTTCAGCTCACAACAACAGAACAAGAGTTCAGAGGCCTCCAGCATACCACAGTTAGCTACTGAAGGCCTGGGAAGGACGGTAGTGAGACCCATTTGGTATCCTGTGACTCATTAGCTGGTAAAATATTAAAGTGGAATTTTGAGCATGTCTCTGGCTCAGAGCCTCTAAAATGCTAAGTTGTAACATTGCTGGTATTATCCAAATATGGAACAAAAAGATTTCCACATGCCTCTGTAAAGTAGNCAATGTATAGTCACTGAATTAACTTGTTGGGACCAAGATGGTAGAATACTGACCGACAGCTATCTCATGCATACTGGCGAATCAGGATGTTTATGAGCCAGAGTGAATCCTGGATGCCTCCTGTTGTATGAACTGTTCAGTTCTAATTGGGGGATGGCATCATGGGCTGNCCTTTGTCTCTCTAAGAGCTTTAAGTCCCAAACCCCAGGACCTCACAACTTGATTATATTTGGAAATAAGGTTGTTGCAGATGTAATCAGTTAAAAGGAGGTCATCGTGGAGTAAAGTAGGCCCTCAAGCCAACATAACTGGTGCTTACTAAAAAGGGGAAGTATGGAGCTGGAGAGAAGGCTTAGCAGGTAAGAGCACATACTGCTCTTCCAGAGGACCTGAGTTCAATTCCCAGCACCCAATTTGAGTAGCTCACAACTGCCTGTAACTCCAGTTCAAGAGACTCTGAAGCCTTCTTCTCCTGGCCACTGCAGGNACTGCTTTCATANGCACAAAACTNCCCACCCATCTCCATACCCCTCCTACCTATATACATAATTTAAAAATAATAAAATATAGTACTTCAAATGGTAGTATAGACTAGAACACCACATGAACATGAAGATAGATTGAGCAATGAATATATAAGCCAAGAAAAGCCAAAAACTGCCAACAAACTAGTAGACAGTATGGAGAGTTCTAGAACAGAACCGGGGGTATGACCCAGCCAATACTTTGATGTTGAGCTTCTAATTATTCTCCAGAACTGTAGGACAATGTATGTTGGTGAAACAGCTTGTGTACTTTGTTACAGCATCTCTAGCGACCAAACCAGGANGGCAGTCAGTCTGGGGTGGACCCAGCAGGGAGGAAGAACACTTAGGGACTGGGGGTGGCACTTTCTTGCCAATGAGTATAAACCTACTCAGACTTTTTATCTATCTATTTTGCCATCAATAGAAGTTCTTACAAATAGTATATTAAGTATGGGTGGAAAGTCCTGGGGAAGTGTAGGTGGGGTCTATTTCCTAGCAGCCACTCCTAAATAAACTCACACAGACTTAATATTAATTATAAATGCTCAGCCAATAGCTCAGGCTTGTTACTAGCTTACTCTTACATTTTAAATTAACCCATATTTTTTTATCTACCCTCTGCCACATGGTGGTACCTTCTTTTAACACAGTACATTCATCTTGCTTCTCTCTGTGTCTGCTCTCAACTACTCAGACTCTGCCTTCCCTCTTTCCAACATCTTCTGTGTCTTGCTGTCCTGCCCATACCTCCTGCCTAGCTACTGGCCATTCAGCTCTTTTATTAAACCAATCAGAAGGCACTTTGGCAAAGGCATATCTTCACAGTGTATAAAAAGATTATTCCAGGGCTGGAGAGATGGCTCAGTGGTTAAGAGCACTGGCTACTCTTCCAGAGGACCCGGGTTCAATTCCCAGCACCCACATGGCAGTGCATAACTGCTTGTAACTCCAGTTTCAGGGGATCCAACAACTTCATGCAGGCAAAACATGAATGCACATGAAATAAAAATAAATAAATTTTTTNAAAAAGATTATTCCATAACTGGGAAGTCATATCCTCTTACTTAAAAGGAAACAAAAGGAGGGAAGCAAGAAATCACCTCCCACANAGTTAAAGACTCCATCTACCTTGAAATGGGATCAGAGGACAGGAATTTTATTTGGGGTTCTTNATTGTTTGTGAGTAACTCAAGGGCCATTCTTGATTGGACACCTACTACTTACAAGTTGTTTATCTAGNCTAGACCATGACATTGGAANCAGAAACCCAACACTGTAATTAGAGGAATTTACAGCTGTTTGTTGGGACAAGATCAAGTCACTTGAAGAGAAACAAATTAGATAAAGGAATCAGAACTTTGGTAAGATAACTAATACAAACTATTACTGTCATTGAATTTAAGTAGCAGCTTAGATGACTAGGCCTGAATGAAAGGCTCCTATCAGTACAGGAATTCTGCTGTAAGACACATGGTCCTGAAATGCTGGGACCAACAGTTCGCATCTCGTCTGTCAACTAGTTGCCCNGNGAGCTAGTTNCTCAGAATGCTTGGAAGTTGTTAAATATAATNAACAGCAGTAGTCAGNCTAGAAAGGAGGCTCACTNAATTCCTCTCAGATATGAGGGACTCAAGGAATCNTGGGGCCTCAAGGTCGGGGAGAGCAGCAGATAGAAACAGTGCAATAAATGGAGAGATAAACACAATGGGGCCTTAAAGGGAAGGATCGGCTTCTTTTGAGAGTCTGGAGAGGAACATTATGAAGAGTGAGAGAGCAGCATGGGAAGAAGCAGACAGAGGTGTCTTTCCCAGGGACAGGATCTTTATAAAGTATGAGCAGCAACCAGGCCTTTTTGCTGCAAAGTGGGAGGGGCTTTAGGACATGGATAAAGGCCCTGGGTGCACTTTTCAATCCTGTATAATGTTTAATTTTTGAAGCTGAATCAAAAGCAATGTTAAATTATGGCAACATTTGCACATTGGGAATGAGTACCTAACTGTATGACCCCACCCTGCAAATGCCACTTTTAAAGCTGCTAAGAGACTTGGCAGTGCACCTTTTCTGTGACGAGGTTGTATCATATTTCAATTTTTACATGGATCATCTCTACAGGTAAAACTGGAGAGGGACGAATGTAATTTTTATGGACATTTTGACACAAAAGAAACGAATCATTTATTTTTACAATAGGCTTGACTCANAAAAGTTTTCAGATTTGGTACCCCTATCATGGGATATGATTTTATTTTATTTTTAGCAGCCACCTTGGAGGTAGACTGACAGACATAGCTGAATGTCTTAGTAAATGTAAATTTGAAGATTAAGAAAAGAGTGAGAATGAGAGAGAGCCNCCATGATAGTGGGGGATGCAGGAAAGACCCCTTAAAGGCCAGCCTTCGGAGCAATGTCCCACAAGTCCTTCGACCCATCCATTTAACAGTGGCAACAGCAGCAAGAAGGATCTGACTTTTACAGCCTTTTAGGGGTAGTGGGGAGTTTCATATCAAGTGATTTAGTTCAGCACACTTGCATGACGAAGAGACTGGAAGAGTTAGGCATCATACTCGAGACGTCTCAAGTTGGAGCGTAGTTGGCTTCTTAACTCCCTGCCCCAGAGAGAGCTGCCCAGACTGTAACTGATTTGAGCCATAGGATCTGGCCTAAAGGTTCAAGTCCATGTTCTAACTGAAGTGAGCATGGTTTTCAGATGGGAGCTGAGAACTGACTCTTTCTCAAAGAACTGGAATTTCGCTCCACCCCTTACCAATGTTCCCATGCTTTTTAAGATCTTAATCCTGACGAGTTCACCCATTTCCATTTGGTTTCTCTAAGTCCTTCTTTGTGAATGCTAGAGTGGTCAGGCTAAGTTTCATTGACCTCTCTGAAGCCAACTGAGTTGTCTTGCCTGCTGAGGGCATGTGGATGTAGACCACGCCCNTAAATGTTAGTGGTGCATTGACCCTTTCTAGAAAACTCCAAAGGGAACTCTCTGCATGGTGAGGAGAGCATGTCTGTCTGACAGGAAGTGAAGAAAAGGGTGAGGCTGAAACATAGCAATAACAGGTTCCCAGAAGGAGCAGAATCTGACAGGGACACATCAGGACATGAGGCCTGCCAGGAACATGATGCACTTTGGAGCCCCTTAGGAGAAGGCATGCTCCAAACAATCACTTATGAGTGAGAATGTACACGGCTCCAGAGGCCAGGACAAGTTCCGATCTCATAGCTGATTAAGCTGGGGAATCCTGAGGGATAGAAATATGGCCATACAATTCTGGGAAGCAGCTCCGACATCTGTTGCATGTGTTCCTGGGTTCAGCATGAAGTTGCACCAAGCCAACTGGCAAACAAAGTTCTTCTCCCAGCCAGAGTTACATGAATCGTACAAATCCAAATTCACCTTGAATTCTCTCCTCCTTTGGGAAGTTGTTTTTCTTTTTCTTTTTTTCTTAACTTTTTTTTTATTCTTTGTGTCTTTCACATCATGCCTCCTGATCTCACCCATCTCTCCCTCAACCCCCAGAATAAAACAAAATAAAATTTAAGTTAAAAATAGAAAAAAAGGGGGGAGAAAGGGAAAATCTCATCATGGAAGCTGTAGTGTGACACAGTGAGTCACACAGTAAACCCCTTTATCCATACATTTTTACGTGCAGGTGTTCATTGCAAAGAATCATTGGTCTGGTTCAAGACCCCTGGTCTCTGCTACATCGATGCTGGGCCCTCATTGGGACTCTCCCTGGATATCCTGTTGCTGCTCCATGTGGTGGAGATCCTGCAGCCCTGGGTCCACAGGATGGATCTCACCCCCACCCTCCACCCCCATGCTCCAACCCCAGGCAGGGTTGGTCAGCCTGCCAGCTCTCCCCTGTCTTGGCCACTAGGGTGAGCTCTCCATCATTGCCCTGGCTAGTTCACCCCTTGTAGCATTGAGCAAGGGGCGGGGCCAGTTCTCTAGCTTTCATGTCCTCAGGGTCGGTTCTCCAACACCTACACCTTCAGGGTCAGCTCTACTGTGCTGTCCAGGCGAGGTGTAGGGGCCACTGTCCTGAGTGCTGCAGCTGATGAAAGGCGGGACAGCATTCCGGATCTTTTGTCCTCAGGGCCAGCTCTTCCACCCGCCTCAGGTGTTGATAGGGGTGAGGGGAGGGCATCTCTCCCCCTCCCATGCCACCACAAGACATGAGTAATCGGGACAGCTCTCCCATGCTCACAACTTTGGGGCTGGTTCAGCCATACCTCCACTAACAGAGTTGACTCTTATGCTGCCNAGGCGAGGTGCAGGACCTGTTNTCCCAAATGTTGCACCTGGTGGATGGGAAGGGATAGCTCTCCTACTCCTATGACCTCAGGGCCAGCTCTCCCATCTGCCTGAGGTGTTGATGGGGGAGGTTGGGGGAGGGCGTCTCTCCCCTGCTCATGCCGCCATATGGCAGAGGAGGGGTGGGGCTAGGTCATCCACTCACACGTTCTTAGGGTTGGCTCACCTATCAATAGGGCCAGCTCCACTGTGCTGCCCAGACAAAGTGCAGGGCCTACCTTCCCGAATATTGCAGCTGGCAAAAGTCAGCTCCCTGGCCAGTTGGAGGTGGTTGGGTAAGGGGGAGGGCATCTTTCCCTCATCCCCACACCACACCACAGATGAGGGAGGCGGTACCAGCTATGCCCCTCTCATAGCCCATCCTCAGGGCTGGCTCATCCATGCCCCTGTCTACAGGGTCAACTCTGCTGTGCTGCCCAGGTGAAGTGGAGGGCCTGTTCTCCCAAGTGCTACAGTTGGTNAGGGGTTGGGTCAGGTCTCCCACCTGCTGCAGGTGTTGAAGGGTGAAGAGAGGAG
>LZPO01007983.1:265190-287437 GCA_001675575.1 Neotoma lepida | reverse complement strand
TGTGTGGGTGTGTGTTTTAGGGTGGGTGGGTGAGTGGGGGGGTTGTAGGTGTGTGTATGTATATGGCATAAACAAGAAAAATTAGTTTTGTAAACCTAAGAGTTTTAAAAAAATCTTTTACAATAGGCTTTAAAACACAATCTATTTCAATGTCTGGAATTTTGGTATATGTATTTTTATTTTTAGAGCACTTCATTCACTTTTTAAAAGTTTGGTCTTTTTATTAGCCACTGTTAATATGAAAAATATGAACCTGTAGGTCAAAACTGTAACAGCAATTCTGTTAAGATTTTGGAACTGAAAACCATTTTAGGAGGGAAGGATACTACTTAACAGTCATTACTCTAAACGTCACCTGCTTCCCACTTTATATGGAAAACTCAAAAGGTTTGGCTTTTGATTCTCAAACTCATAGCTTCCAAAGCCCAGCAGGTAATTTTATATTAGAACCTTAATGTAGAGATTTAAAAAAAAATACAGGCATATCTATATATACTGCCAGAGTTAAACTGAGACTGGTTCTGCTAATGGGATGCTAAAAATTAACTTTATATATAAAGTAAATTGTCATTTCTACAAATGCAATTTTTCAATTAAATGACCATATTTTTATAAAAAAACAAACAAACAAAAAATTTAAATTTTCCTTTTACAATGCAGGCAGACAAAACAGAACAAACATGACGCCAATGATATACTAGTAAAATACACTAGGTCCAATAAAAGATGGAGAAACTACAAGGATAAACTAGAATGGAAAATAGGCTACAGGGACTATATGGGTTCATTAACACAAAGAATTTTTGAGTCTGGCCTAAGAAATAATTGCCTTCGACATCATTTTGCTTTCCCTTTGTTAAGTACGGTTTCTCAAAGTCAGCAATACCTTGTCTACCTGTCCTGTCTGGGAGACTGAAAGATAAAGGTCTGTAAGAGAGAAGAACGGAAAGAGCTAGAAAGATCAGGACGTTCAGGAAAAAAAGGAGGACTGACTTAAAAAGTAGTAACTAAATTCAGACCCATTTATCCACCTTAAGAATAACAAGAAATACATAATTCCAAGTCTCCCCAGCCCACCCCTCTACCACCCCCAGAATTCCTTGTATTCCCTGGCAGATTGCGGGGTGCCTTTTGAGTTTCCCCAAGCCCCACCAATATCCCAGCTTAAACCCTTCTCTCCCCAAATCCCAAAGAGACAATAAACCATATTTTCCTTTCAAACCACACAATAGATGAAATACACTGTCATGCCTTTGCCTCTCTCATTCGGGATCAGACAGACCTGTCCTTCTACTGTCTAGGCGTTGGGAATTAAACTGGTGACTTTCTTCAGTCACTGGAAATGCACGATCTTAAAGTCTCTGTATCTGATTTCTGACAGGTGACCTAAACAAATTCCTATTTCAAAAGCCGTATCTTAATTATATTCAGGATGATTTTAAAAAACTAGAAAGATAATCCTAAAATAGTTCATATGAGTTGTTAATATACGATCAGTTCTTTTTAACCAATCTGAATCTTAGTTAATTCTTCCTTGCTATTTTTGCTTTATAATAATTTAACTGAAATTTACTAATATTTTGTTCTCTAAATAATTTTGAATTTGTCTGTAGAGCCACTTGGCTGGTTAGGTCTAAATACTTGAAGTTAACTAAAAAAATTAAAGCATATGAAGATCTGAATTTCAGTGTGTGGTTTTCCAAGCATTGAAAAATATAGTTAATGACAACTTAATATAATTTTAACACAATTTCGAGAAATAGGATGTCAAATGTAGAGAAACACATGATAACATAATTTGGTGGTTTAATCCTTATCTGATTAAAATATACCTTCTTACAAAGTACACACACACAGAAAAAAAATAATTTGGCATCAGATAACAGCTGATTATACATATTAAAACACAGCCAGTGGATGACCATTAGAAACATTCACCAATATTCTAAATTTTAAACATGATTATGTCTGTGAAAGAGTATCTCTGCATGGTAATTTTATAAAACCATAGCGTTCCCATCAAAAATGTAAATTCTGCATCTTGCCACTCTCCATAGCTAAGAAAAACTGTCTTACTAATGTAGTCTACTGGAAAATCAAAAACCAAACACCCCAAATGTACTTCTTACTTGTAACTTTTGCAAATCTATTTAAAAACACTATATAGAACAAAAGTAAACAGAAAACAAAAAAAGGAAGAAAAAGGAGGAAAAGGAGGGACCACCACTAACAGGAAATGAGTCCCTAAAATGTGAAAAAAAAAAGTCACGTGACCAGTGTATGCTTACAGATTATTACAGAGTTCACAAATTAACCCTTCATTTTAGACCAACTACTGATGCATTTTATGTTACTGTGGCCTTGGCATTTAAGCCCTAATTAAAAACTACTTACATAGTTTTGTGAAGCAATATTGAACAATTTGCATACATTTCAGGTCAACATTTTAAAACTTTAAATGACACATTCAAGTTAATAGTTTTTCTTTGACTGTACTAAATAATGTTACAAATAAATACAGTGAATAACACTGTTCTTTTCCTTGACCTAAAACAAAACTGTCTCCATAATCTACTGCATGTTTTCTGTGTTCAAAGCTCAGCAATGGAAAAGCAGGTGGCAGAGCACACACGCTACAGTTACTTCCTGAGTCCTGACTTTACACGCTGCACCACCACAGGCCTCTCCTCTGGGAAACCAACTGGGATGGCAAATTGAGATCGAGAGAGATGGAAGACCACCTGTACTCTAAAACACAGGCAGGTGTTTTATAAGGAGCTTCATCTGTTTCTCATTCATATTCTGTATTTTCTTCAATTAAAAAGAGCATAAAATTGTATCAAACTGAACTTCAAATATAAACAAGATATTTTCAGAACTCACCTGTTGTAAATTAATTTAGTAATAGTAACCTCACTCCTTTTATAATAATAGTGACTTGAAACTGACTAAATGTTTGAACTTCTACTAATAATTCTTTTTGTTTTGTTTTTGTTGTTTTGTTTTCCAATCTGAGTTATAAAATGTAAGAATATCCTTAAAGGCTGGACATGGTAAACATGCCTTGAAATCCCAATACCCAAGGGGCAGAGACAGGTGAATCTCTGTGAGCACCAGGCCAGCCAGAGAAACATAGTGAGACTGTGTCTCCCCCCCAAAAAAAAAAAAATCCAAAAAACAAAAAACAAAAAGAGTGTCTTTTTAAATAAGTAAAATGCTGAATACGTTATCAAGACTACTATCTTTCTGAACACGTGTCGTAAGATAATGTGAACTTGAATGGACCAGGCACAGAACCTGTCTGTCGCTGATCTGAAGTCTCGTTCTTAAGAGAAGAGTGACTACAAGTCTAAAGTAGGGTTTCACACAGCACAGTGTAAACGTCCTTACTCAACCTATTCTGAGGCTGAACCTAAACAGCACACAGTTAGCCACAAAAAACACGCTTCCATTATAGAATACAGTAAAATTTATTTGTTAATGAATAAAATATGTAACTAACTAACCTGTTATTTACCTTTGGGAAGGATCTAAAAAAAAGAGTAAGGTACATTGAATCTCTTTTTCTCAACGGCAGACTGACTAAACNCTTATTACAAAACACGACTTCCTCAGAAGAATTCTACTTCCTCTCCTTTCCTCACTCCAGAAACGGTTTAAAACTGTATTTGAAGGCACGCTACCACTGTGATTAAAAGAATACATAACGCTATCTGGGGGCTGGCGTCTTGGGAGATTCTGACATACAATGTGCACACTCGTTTACTGAAACTGAATGGCACTCCAGCTGTGCCTAAAGGCTGATACTGAAGGACAAACAGCAAAGGCTACAAAGTCATGCATAAACAGCTCATGGTCCTGCTCAGAACCTTCACTAACTGAAGCACTCTCCAGGCTTACCTCAGATTTCTCCAGTTTATTCTGTGCATCAATCTGTGTAACAATTTCATTCATGTTCGTCTCCAATACCATTCCCCCCATCACCATTTCTGCAAGAATATTGTGAACCTAAAAGAAAAAATAATAAAAACACAGACAATTCACTACAAAAGGTTTCACTATTTCAGTAATTTTGTTTTAAAATCTGCTGTAATAATTTGTAATCATACTCCACTTTCATCAGTACTATGAAACTTCAGGCAATTATACAACCTATGTAGGTATTAAGTTTAATGAGTTGAAAACAGAGAAAATATTAGTTCTCCACAAGAGTATTGAAAGGATTGAATTAGACAATCTATAAAAGTAACCAAACTAAGTAAGTGATAAATATTAACTACAGAATTCTCTCTCATCTGCATTTTTACTTTTTTGGAAGTTTCATTTACCTGCAGTCAATTCTGATCCAAAAAATTAGGTGGAAAACTCACAAAAATAAACAATTCACAAGCTTTAAACGCATGTTTTACTCCACTCTATCTGGAATGTCAATCATTACAAGCCCCTCCTCTCCCCAGGCTTCTCTAACTGGGCATAATAACTAACCCAGCCCCTCCAGGCGGGAGAATGGCCAGGCCCTGCCCTATAGGGAAAAAAGTCCAAGATCAGGCCACCCTGGAAAGCTCTGCTGCCCTAGAAACCCTATATAAAGCCTGCCTCCTGCTCAGTTCTTTGCTGCTTCTCACCAGAGCAGAGGCAGCCACCCTCTACTGTCTTTCCCAATATATGTCTCATATAAGGTTTACTGTGCAGTGTGACTTTGTGGTATCCCTCGGCTCACAAATGCCAGGATACCTTTCCCTCAGAGCTGCACCACTTCCACTGGCAAAACCTTTCCCCTCAGAGCTGTAACACTTTCTCAAAAATAACAACAGGGGCTACAGGACAGCTCAGAGACTAAGAGCATTGGCTGCTCTTTTGGAGGATTCAGGTTCAACTCCCAGCTCTCACATTTCAGCTCACAACTTTCAGTAACTCCAGCTTCAGGAGATCCAACCAGACACCCTCTTTTGGCTTCTGCAGGTACCACACATGCATACAGTGCACAGACATACATGCAGACAAAACATTCACACACATAAAATAACAAATACATAAATAGAAAAATTTAAAAACTAACAAAAAAGAAACAAACAAACCCGGAAAAAAAACCAACCCATCAGGTTACTCAATTAACACACAAAACCAGTCTGCATCCATTCCTCTTATGTACCATTATCTCCAAACAAGCTAACAACTTTGATTACACAATTTCCTTCTCACCTTCAGCTTTTAATAGCCATCAACTCTGATCAATTCTTTCTTTAGTCTCCCTTGGTGGAAATTTCCTTCTGACTATTCCAACAAGCTCTTAATTCATTGTTCACTTGTTTTAAATCTCAATGCATACAAAACTAATTTCCATGCTGCAGGGGAAAAAATGTCTCCCTCCAAACATACACAAACAAAACAACACTGCCAAGAGAAATTTGTCTAAAACATTAAACTGCTTCAGCATGAAGTCCAAAATCCAAGGCAGTAACAGCTTTTCAAAAATCAGTCTTCTTGATTAATACCAATCCCTCTTTATAGAACAGCCTGTATTTTAGTTTTGCCAGTATNGTTCTCTTCTTTTCTAGCCTCCTTTCCTGTCCATGGAACATTATTCATTCTCCTGATCCAGTTTACATGCGACTTCCTCCCATCACAGACACCCAGGCAGAGGCAACCATTTCCCGCCAATACCCTGCCCACACCATTTCCTCTTCTAGGTATGAACTCTTCTAGCACACAGTCTCACTATTTCCTTCTAAGCACAGTGGTCTGGTCTGCCTCATGGTGAAAATAATTTCACAGAATAAAAACCATTGCTCATTAAATGGCATTTTACTCTGACAAGTGCAAATTAATGTTTTTCCTAAATAAAAAGCTTAAAATACTTGACAATATAGAAAACTGTACCTTGTCTACATGGAATATTAAATCCAGTTCACAGACATTTTCAAAACATTTGTCTAATGTTTCCACAAATACCTATGGAAAAAGAAAAGAAAAAGATATTTTTGAAAAGTATGTACATTCATTCAAACTTCTTATCTATAAGGCAGATAATCCTTATTATATAATATAAAACTATAATAAAAGCAAATGTTACTTTCAGATAAACTACATTTTAGCATATAAAACAAACTTCTGAAGATTACTAAAATTAAATAGGATCAACACCATTATCTATAAAAAAAAACATTTAAATTTCAAATAAGGTTTCTTCAGGAAAGTATTTGAATAAAAGCTCATCAGAGAGTTATAATGGACAAAGTCCACATTTCTTTCACATCTAGTGTGGCCAGTCATTTTTAATTACAAAATTACTGTAACTAACCCCTAGACATTACGTAGAGAAAGAACAAGACCTCATTATCAAATTGAACTGAGTCTCAATAACTTGTATGTCTTTTTGAAGAGTTACCTCATTAGGCACAGGTTCAAACCAATGCACAGACATACCCCAAATGACCTGTTTCAGGACTTGCCTTTGGTCAGCTCCTAAGAACTAAGCTCTGACTTTCTAGAATATTCTGTCTGATAATAAGTGTTTCAGAACACAGACGGTATTGGGCCTTACCTTATTGACCTGATCGATCCAGATTATCAATCTGTGTTAGTAATATGTTTTACGGCCAACAACTGCTTTTTTTTCTGGGGGTCTTTATCTTACATAACCAAGGTTAGTCACACAGGCACTATATACTCATGTGACTGACCTCTAATAAAGTCAATATCCAAGCTAGGATGAACTTTCCTGGACTAAAATATGCCATCACATATTCCTGAAGAGTTGAGTGTCCTGTGACTTCCATAGGAAGAGACCTAATAGCTTACAATTGGTTCTTCCAAATAGAATTTCCCACCATGTGTTTTTGCTCATTTTANTCCACACCGTTTTCACTGTATAAATCCTAACCATGACTATATTACAGATCTGAGTCCTGTTAAAATCAGTAAATTGTCTTAAATTTCACCTTGCAGTTTCACAAGAACTGAACTACCACTTATACCCTTCTCAGAAGTAGCCTTCTCAAAACAGTGACCATACTATTTATGCCGCATACTAAAGCAATATAGAGAATAAAGAGGATAGCTATAAACACTATCACTAAAATAGTATTCAATATTATTATAATACAACAGCAATCTGGAACTGCAACCATAAATGAGAAAACCTCAGGGAAACTGAAGCACAGTGTTGTCCTATTCACAGGTGATTGATTCTGTGGGGCAAAGAGCTCTCAAGAGCAGCCTCTTTGCTGTAATCCCTCCAAACTCAGGGCAATTCATACAGATTGACAGTGTGATGCATCTTACAGAATAACTTGTATGTTATTTCTGCCAGGAGGACCACCCTTTCCTTTTTTAGTCTCCTTGCTATGCACAGAACATGTGCTCATTCTTTATTATTTTTTGAAGTAGGTTTTTTTTGTTTTTTTAAGATTTATGTTTTTATTAGGTATACAGTGTTCTGCCTGCACACCAGAAGAGGGCACCAGATCTCATTATGGATGGTTGTGAGCCACCATGTAGTTGCTGGGAATTGAACTCAGGACCTCTGGAAGAGCAGCCAGTGTTCTTAACCTCTGAGCTATCTCTCCAGCCCGCTCATTCTTGAAAATCTAATTTAAATACAATTTTCTCCAATCACATGAGTGTTCTTTACTTGTGTGTGTGCCTGACAACTTACCATTCACCCTCCTAAATAGTGTCCACAAAAGTTTTAAAGTCCAATTTTTCTGCCTTTTTCTTTTATAGTTTGCTATTGTTAGCAGGTCTCAATTTAAGAAAGCATCACCTACAACAAGGTCAGGAAAACTATTCTCCCAGAAGAAAACAAACTCTTTTTTTTTTCTTTTCTTTTCCATATTTTTATCAACTCTATCTGGAACTGGTTTTTGTGTGTCTCCTCTAATCCTAAATCAATAGTAGACTTATGAATCGGAACAATGTTTTCAGTGGTCTGGTATGCTTATGCCTACCTTAGCCAGTTCTGTGGCTTTAACTTACATGCTGAAGTCATCCTGCTTTTAGTACCAAAAAGAGAATAAGGTTTCTTCAGGAAAGTATTTGAATAAAAGCTCATCAGAGAGTTATAATGGACAAAGTCCACATTTCTTTCACATCTAGTGTGGCCAGTCNGTTTTTCGAGACAGGGTTTCTCTGTGTAGCTTTGCGCCTTTCCTGGAACTCACTCGGTAGCCCAGGCTGGCCTCGAACTCACAGAGATCCGCCTGCCTCTGCCTCTCGAGTGCTGGGATTAAAGGCGTGCGCCACCACCGCCCGGCCAGTTCTGTGGCTTTAACTTACATGCTGAAGTCATCCTGCTTTTAGTACCAAAAAGAGTAACTACTCTGGTGAGAACACTATGCAAATAGCTTCCCTTCACTTACATGTTCTTACAAAAGACTGGAAGAACCTACTTACTGTGCAGATTATGTTGGGTAAAAAGGACAAAGTAGCTGAGATCACTATGTGTACCACTGGAGAACTTAACTACAATGACATAAAAACAGCCTGCCTGCACAGGTAGTGTGGTATAGTGAAGACGAAGCTTTGAAATCATTAAGATTTGGCTTCAAATTTTTCCTCTGCTGCTACCCAGGCCAGCTTTATGGCCTTCTGTATCATTTAACCTCTTTCTAGTCTCAGAACTAAAACATGATGATAGGTCTATTCACTTTCTGGCTTATTGACAAGTTTTTGATAAACCCCTTGACTGGAATATTCATAGCATAGTTCCCAAACCCCAGCTAACAAATGATAGCCAATATTGTGTACCTGGACAGACATACAAACACAGGATGATGCTAAAATTAAAAGAGTAATAGAAAAGTCTAATTCTGCTGGTAAATACTGATAGAAGAACAAGACAAGATAACTACATGCTCCAGTTGCCAGGACTTTAGAATTTTCTTGTTAATTTAACTATATGCTAACTGGCCTGGCAGAAATGAAATATTCTAAAGAAACACTTTGTATTTCTCAATCTATCAGACTATTGAAACAATGGACCCCAAAGAAATGGGAATTTCCCTAGCAATCTCATGTTCAGAGAAGGAACAAGCACCATCCAGAGTGGGAGCTTGTCTCCCAAAAAGAGATTTCACCCAGATCTAACAGCATATGAAACCACCTTATAGGGTGACACTGAAGTCGAGACAAGAATGAGTTAACTGTGGGCAGGACCACACCTTGACTAAAACTGCTTATATTCTTATATCCTGCATATCCTTTGCCCTCTATTTAAACCCTGGTCTATTTCTGACTTGAAGGAGTTCACATCTCTTTGTCCTTCTTCTCAATGTAGCCACACTGTATACATTCTCCTCTACTTTCCACCTTTAACTGGCTGAGGACAGGTGGCCAGACTTGATTTGGGGTACAGAGTGTGATTCTCACGTTTGATAAAAATATATCTCAGAAAATAGATGAACAACAACAATAACCATATAGTTATAATGACCATATAGTCTTAGTTTATAAAACTAACTCTTAAGATTTACATATAAGCCATTCAAACAGTTAAGTATGGCTGAAAAAATACAGACCGTCTTCAAAAAACAATTCACCAATTTTCTTTTCATTCAGCAAAAATTATTTATGTAATTAGAAAACCCAGAGGACAAAAGTTATATTCTATCACATAACCATAAATCTATCTNCAAAAGTACACAAAATTTTTTTTATTTCTTTAAAGGACCTTAGAGGTTCTGGCTCACAAAAAATAATAAAAGTACCATCCTATTATAATTTCTCAAAGGGAATGATTTAAAAAAAAAAATCAAGACCACGAAGTAATATGATAAATAGCACCCCCTTGTGTCTCACTTTTTAAAAAATGGTATAAAGTTTAGAGTTAGTATCTTACATGGTAAGAATATAAAACCAAAGACTTAACCTCTGCCTTTAAGGAATTCAAAGACTATAGGGGATAAATAATTTTTACTTTACTGAAGGATATTTTAACGTCTTTCACTTAAAAAAGAATACCAAATTAGTACTCAAACAGTTTAATGATGATAGACATAATCAGGAAAGTGACAGATCCACATATAAACAGGGCCCCATTTCCCTTGTTACAAAAACATCCTTGTTTCACCTTCAATAAAAAATCTGCAAGTCTATCATACACATGCTAAGAACAATCTATTACAAGACAGCTTAGTCTTCAGAGACTTGAACTCTCTCACCATCTACCTACAAAGGGATATGTCCTAAGAAATGTTATTAGACGATTTGACATTGTGCAAACATCACATAATGTACTTATACAGAAATAGCATAGCCCACCACACTTAGGTGGTATTATACACAGAGATAATATAGACTACTATTCCTAGTGCTCTGATGAACAATTTAAGATTAGGGGCTGAGAACACAGCTCAGTTGGTAGAGTGCTTGCTTAGCATGCACAATGCCCTGGGTTTGACTTACAGCACTGGATATACTGGCTGCGGTGGTATACCTGCATAATTCCAGCAATCTGGAGACAGAAGCAGAAAATCAGATGTCCGGGGTCATCCTTGGTTATACAGTGAGTGCAAGATAGCCTGGGATACATGAGACCCAGTAAAAACAGAAAACCCAGTAAGAACAAAGCCCCCTTAGATTAAGCAGAAAAGAAAATAATGCAACTAAGTGGCACAGTAAGTACTAAACATATAAGGTTGGTGCTGATGGGACACAGCATACTGTTTTAGAGTAAACTCATGAAAGAGATAAGGGTGGACTGTAAAACATTAAAAATATGGTGTGATATGCTCAGTCTAATGAATGAATAAACCATACAGTTGTTACTTAAGTGTCCTAGTTAGCTCTGTCAACTTGACATAGTCTAGAGTCATCTGAGAAGGGACTCTCAACTGAGGAATTGCTTAGGTCAGACTGGTCTGTGGACATATCTGTGGGGGATTTTCGACTGTTAATTGATATAGGAAGGCCCAGGCTACTGTGGGCAGGACCATTCCCTGGGAAGGTGGGAAAGGTAACCAAGCATGAGCATGTGAGCAGGACAGCAAGCAGTAGTCCTCCACGGTTTCTGATTCAAGTTCCTGCTCCAGTTCCCTCTACTGGGGACTGTGACTTGTAAGCGAATACAAACCTTAACCTCCCTTAGTTGTTTTTGCTTTTGGTCAGAGTGCTTCAGTAACACAGAGAACCTTCCTGTTGGATACACACACACACACATACACACACACACATTAGAGAGAGAGAAAGAGAGAGAGAGAAGGAGGGAGGAAGGAAGGAAGGAAGAAAAAAATCAGTTTAATTTAAAAAAGCAAGAAATGAAATAAAATCGGGTAAATGAAACAGAGCTTACTTCTTCCAGATGGTTAAAGCAAGCCCTGGAAGCATCAACTTCCTGTCTGCGGTCACTTTCCTCTCACTCAGTGCAAGATTCAGTTAGAGTTTTTGCTTCAAGGAATTGACAATTACGTAGGGAGCTTGTTGCTCCAACAATTCCATATTTTAATAGGAGAATTTGAAATTAAGTAATGTTTATCAGGGTAAACTGAATGTCTAGAATTTAGGAATNAGGCATCATCATTTTATTATAAAAGGGAGACATGGAAATTATTTACATGATGAATAGTTCAGACCGTCAGCGGAATGGGCAGCTTCATATGACACCATTTCAACAGTGATTTCAGTGCACATACTTTCCAAGAATGTCACCATCTCTAAATAAGAAATGATCCTTGTCATCTACAACTACTTTGGCGGTGCCTCCGTATTCTGGGAGAAGAACTTTGTCTCCGACCTTCACACTGACTGGCTGAATCTCTCCACCCTTTCCTTTGGTGCCTGATCCCACAGTCACTACTGTAGCTTGCAATACTTTTCCTTGAGACTTTTCCGGAAGCATAATGCCACCTTTGGTCACGGTTTCAGCAGCACTCCTTTCAACCAATACTGTCAAAGAGGGATCAACTTTCTGAAAGCCTATCCAGCCATGACTTGTGCCGGCAGCTCAGACTCTGTACTAGGGGCTGCTGCAAGGAGAGTCCTTGGGTGGGGGCTCTGGACCACATTTTGTTTTTCAAGACAGGGTTTCTCTGTATAGCCCTGGCTGTCCCAGAACTCACGTTGTAGACCAAGCTGGCCTTGAACTCAGAGATCTGCCTGCCTCTGCCTCCCGGGTGCTAGGATTAAAGGTCCACCGCCACTGCCCGGCACTATTGGGTATATTTATACCGGTGCACTATACACAGGTAATGAAGGCAGCCCATTTACAGCAGCATCACCACAAACATGATAAGGGTTATGATTTTACCAGGTGATAGGGACTTTTTAAAATCCATTATGGGACAACTGTCATGCATTCAGTTGAAATGATATTGTGTGGTCATAACTGCACTTAAGAACACAAGCATGAGCATGTCTATACTCAAAACTCAGCCTTGCCTCTAACTCAGAAATTTGGAGTAATCTACTTACCACCAAGCCTCAGTTTCTCCATCTAGGCACAATAATGATTCCTATATTATAAGGCTGTCATAACAATAAAATGAGTAACTATCAAGTACTTAGGATGTCTCATGAAAGAAAGCACTGCACATCTTGGCTACTGTTAAAATACACACAGAAGAGTAAATAAAAATGTGCTCAAGGAACTATAAAAACGAATGTCATAAAACACTCCCAAGCAATAGCACTTATGTGGCAGATCTCTTAGGATTTCTAGGCTAAGAAAGGATTTTCTATCTGCATTTAGGAACTTTTGTTAAATTTCATGAGATATGGATCCAACTGATTTGGATCTATAAATAATGAAGTAAAAAAGTTAAATTGACATACAGTGAAAAGGGCTAGGTGTTGGCACATGCCTGTAACCAGAGCACTCAGGAGGCTGAGGGAGGAGAATTGTCAAGAGTTTACAGCCAGTATGAAATACATAGTGAATTCCAAGCTAGTTGAGGCTACTGTGTGAGACCCTGTTTTAAAGCAACACAAAACAGACTAAGGAGACATGAAGACTATAGTCAAAGCCTGAGTCCGTCTCAGAAAAAAACTACATTAAAAATACAACTGGCGGGCTGGAGAGGTGGCTCAGAGGTTAAGAGCACTGACTGTTCTTCAGAGGTCCTGAGTTCAATTCCCAGCAACCACATGGTGGCTCACAACCATCTGTAATGAGATCTGGCGCCCTCTTCTGTATACATAATAAATAAAATCTTTAAAAAAAAATACAACTGGCAAATTATAAACAAGGTGTACAGATTTCATAAAGTAGTATATCTATGTCCATTTCCTTATTTTGTGGCAGTTTCTTTTTACTTTACATTGTCTGCTATACAGCCAAGCTGCTGTCCTAGAACTCAGATATTCCTGCTTGGTCTCCAAAGAATCAGGATTCAGGAACAGGCTAATGACTCCAGCTTCCTAGTCTTAATAATTATACTGTATTTATGGAAGATGTTAAATTCAGGGGGGTCTGAGTGAACATATATGGTATGTAAGAATTCTTTGTACTATGTAGGATACTTTTTTGCAAGTATAAAATAATTTCAACTTTAAAAAAAATCTTTACAAGGTCAGCAAGATGGCTCAGGGGTACAGATGCTTCTCATTAACCAAGTATGATTGCCTGAGCTCAACCCTGGGAAGCACCAGAAGAAGTGAACCCCTGCAAGTTGTCCTCTGACCTCCACACACACACGCCACAGCATGCACACATCTGCTACTATGTGCAATATCTGCTACAAACAGTCAATAAATGTAAAATATTTGCTGAATTTTTAGAAAAGTTTTGTTTTTTTTTTTAATTATGCTCAAAGACCACTCTCCTCTACATCCAATTCTTACTTTAAAACCAACCATTCTATACCAGGAAGCGACAAGTTTACCTTTTGTCCAAATCAACAAAAGTAACAAAATCTCGTGTTTTTTCTGAAATTTTCATTGAATAAGGGGAAATAAACTTTTGTGGTTTCCAGCCCCAAACGTCTTGTGTGATCGCTTCAGTTACTGGAAGTATTAATGATGGATGTTTTATAGTCTACACTCTATGCAGGCTGCTTATCTTCAGTAACTCCAGTATAAAATTCAGCCAGGGAGGTATGTTATAGAAAAGAAATCTGTAAAAAAATTGAAGCTAAGTAATTTACTCAAAGTTACACAATTGTGACATTAGCTAAGACCTAAACTCATACTACTCTACTGTGACCCTAAATATCAACCTGATGTTATGACATCTTCCAAGGGATTGAGAATTAATGTAATTTAGAGACGTAGACATCACCAAATTTGACAGGTGAAATGTAAAATCTAAGTGATCATTACATTTCTAATAACTGAAAAATAGACATTTCAACCATGAAAACAAAACAGGAAAGAGATTTAAGGAATCTGAGCAATTCTAACTTAAAGTGTTTATAAAAACATTTTCTGGTTTACTCACATGCGTATTTCTCTCATTCCTACAAACATATGCATACATACACATACATGAATACACACATAATTTTTCACTAAAAATGGAAAGCTTAAACTATTTTGACTAATAATGTAGGAGGCAAATTTTTCCTGAAACGATTCCTGAAACATCCCCTCTAGACTGCTCAGAATAGAAGCCTGCAGGCTGGTGTTCCCTTTCTCCATAAGGAAATATATGGGAACTTATCTTCCCATGTAACCAGAGGTTGATTTCAGCTCAACAGAGGACTGCAACTATCCATGGTGCTTTGATACTGTGTAGCTGGTTTTCCCAATCTTTTAACAAGTGGATTCTAAACCTGGATAGGCCCAGCTTTAAAGAGCATATCTGTTCCCCACTAACAAGAATGCTTTCGAGCCACCCTCACTATAAATGAGGAAAAGGACAGAGGCAGGGATGGCTCCACTAGCACATGGCAACAGGCAATTCCAGAGGTCACTAACATTCACTTCAGCATGATTTACTACAGGATAAAGGGAAGATCTTTTTCAGATCAGTATTCTTTCTTTGCTTATCAATTGTCCCAATTAAACCTACTATTTTTTTTNAAAAAAATTTATTTTTAACTGTGTGTGCCTGTGTGAGTGTGATATGTGCATTGAGAACTGAACTTGGGTCCTCTGCAGGAGTAGTATATGTTTTTAACCGCTGAACCATCTCTTCAGCTAAGCCCTTCTTATGATATAAATGTGTCACCTTGTAAAATTCATCCCAAGACATTATATAGCATATAGGAGAAAAGATGTATAAATATTTCTAAAAATAAGATGGAAAAAAGAATTATCAATTCAGTTTGTGTACTAATTAAGTCAGCCTTTATATTCCTTTCTTATAAATATATGATTTGATGAAAAGTTAACTGAAACATCACAGGTATTATACAGAATGTCTTTCAATGTTCACATTTATTTGGTATTATTATTTGCACCATGAGAAGAAATTTAGGGTCAAAGGTTATACACCTAGTATATGGTAGAGTCTGAACACTTTTAATACAAAATACCACACTGCTGGAATTCACTGACCTTTCTAACCACCCTATCAGCTCTATAAGTAGAGTCTTCAAAAGAAACACATTTCATAGACGAAAAAATCTGAGGTCTATAGAGATTAAGTAACTCCATGAATACTATACTAATTTAGCACAGCATCCACAGTGAAATAATCTCACAAAAACTAGTGTAGCAGTGCTGTGATCGCAGCTATTACACATGGAACTTTAAATTAAACACATATCCCAACACNGTGGTCCTTCCTAACTAAACTCAATTTTTCCACTACAAATGAACCAGGTCAATGCTGTGGTAACTGCTAAATGCGATACAGAAAACCACAATAGAAATGTGGAATTATCCATTATTATGCTTCCATTATCTGTGTGGCATAATACACAAATTGAGGATAGTATGACCGCTTATGAATAACTCAAACGACCCAACATTAATATTTAATGAACTTCTGTTCTTACTCTGTAAATATTTTAACATTCCCAATGTACACATGCAGCAACAGAAAAGACTCTTAAGGCCAGCTATTACATATCAAGTCACCACATTAGAATAGTATATATCAACAGAAAAGACTCTTAAGGCCAGCTATTACATATCGAGTCACCACATTAGAATAGTACATACCAAGAAGAGAAAAGAGGCCTGGCATGGGGGGGGCGCACGCCTTTAATCCATCACCCAGGAGGCAGAGGAAGGAGGATCTCTGTGAGCTTGAGGCCAGTCTAGTCTACACAGTAAGTTCCAGGACAGCCAGGACTAATAAAGAGACTGTCCCAAAAACAAACAACAACAAAAAAGATTTTTTAAAAGGAATAAAAAAGGCTAATCTATCAACTTATGAGCAATTAAAACAAAGAAATAGAAGCTATTGTTCAACTGAGTGACATAATGCCATCAATTCCATAGTGTGGATTTAAATGCTTCTTCCAGATTTTATACAACACAGAGTCAAACACAAACATACGTTAAGAACATCAAATCTTTGCACAAAATATGTACTTTTCAATGATTATTTGAATAGTACTCTTTTTAACACTTGAAACATCAAAATTGTAAGTATATGCTTAGTAAGAGAGATGCCGACGTTTTCTTTATCCTCTATGGAACATGCAAGAACAAACGGGTCTCTCAGCTCTTCTAGAGTTCTCATTTTCCACTTCCAATTTTTTTACATTAGAGTTGTAGTCTCACAATCAGAGGGTGAAAACAATCAAGACAATCAGTTCTAAATAAGCTCTGAAGAGCTGTTTGATGAAACAGAAGTAAAAATGATGAGCTCCTCAATTCATCTTTGTTCACTCGACCACGTTATCATGGCAACTGGCTCACACACATTCAGTGCTCCCTCTTAAGCAATAAAACAACTGATAACCAAGAGCAAAGACACAAACACATTCAAGGTAATGACACTCACTACCTGTTAGGTAAAATACACAACTTTTCTTTTTTTGGTAACACAGTAAGTTGACGTATAATATGCCAAAGGTCTTATACAAATAGCTCTAGCTTTTTTTTTTCTTTAGAATTTTATTTTTATTTTTGTATATTTTGTATGTTTTATTTTATTTTGTATCTCTGTGAGTGTGTATCTCCTGTGTGGGTGCCTGAGGAGGCAAGAAGAGGGTGACAAATAGCTCTAGCTTTTTTTTTCTTTAGAATTTTATTTTTATTTTTGTATATTTTGTATGTTTTATTTTATTTTGTATCTCTGTGAGTGTGTATCTCCTGTGTGGGTGCCTGAGGAGGCAAGAAGAGGGTGTTGGACTCCTTTGAGGTAGAGTAACAGGCAAGTGTATGCCACCAAAGGTGGATGCTAGGAACTGAGTTGAGTCCTCTGCAAGAGTCTTATCTTTTAACCACCAAGTCATCTCTCCAGCTCCTCTAAGTCTGCTTTTATAATAAGCAAAATGATATAATTCTCCTGAAATACTCTTTTCTGCACTTTACCTAATATAAAACAAATTATCAGGGTGGAACATGGTTAGCACATGTTAAGGCTCTGGGTTTAATCACACACACACACACACACACACACACACACACACACACACACACCCCATCACCACTAAAGTTACTAATGCTTGAACAATAAAGCCAAAAACATTAGCAAAACACAAGAGACATTTTCCTTTTCCAAAAGCACATGACAAAATGACTTCAGTTCTGACATACAGTTCTTGTTCTTTGACACTTCCTCCTCTAACGCCCTTCCGAGATGCAACAGCTGTTCTGTAGATGGGCCACAACATCAAAACCTAAAGCATACAAGCACAGAGTACTTCTTCTTTCCCTCTAAGCAAATTCACATCCATTTAAATCTTTCTCAATAAAGTAGACTGAATCTTAACGGAGTTCCTTCTCTTGTTAACTCTGGAGACTCTACAGAATGGCTAGCTTAGATAAATAAAAACCAGTACTTTAAATGTGGCATGTGTCTACCATTCTCTTCAGTCATGGACAGCCAACAGAGAAACAGAAAGCACAGACAATTATTTTCTACAGAAATACTAAGTTTTAGAATAAAACTATAATTGTATATCAAATAAATTAGTAAGTGTAATAATGAACTCAGTTAGAAGGCAATGCAATATATAGTCCTGATCATTCCTTCTCTGTTACCAAGCCATATAAAACCAAAACGGTCTTCTCTTACTTTACTAAGAAAGTATACAGGGAAACAAAACGGTGATTCTTAAGTGGTCCTCAGAGCTAAAAGAACAAATAACCAAGCATCTTAAGTCAGTCACTGCAAGCTCAAACTTTCTCTGAAGTCTCTGCTTAGAGCTTTAAATATTATTTTAGAATTATATTCGTTATCCTATATGTTTTTTTTAAAGACTTATTTATTTATTATGTATACAGAAGAGGGTGCCAGATCTCATTACAGATGGTTGTGAGCCACCATGTGGTTGCTGGGAATTGAACTCAGGACCTTTGGAAGAACAGTCAGTGTTCTTAACCTCTGAGCCATCTCTCCAGCCCTATCCTATATGTTTATCTTAAAATTATCATTTTTTCACCACCACCACCAATTAAGGAAGAAAGGAATGAGGGAAGAAGGGAAAAACAGACACCCAGCAAATGCTTACCATGATTACTTTGTGATTTCATGTAACTGACACCTGCCAAGATACTCAAAACCCAGTGTAAGAAATTAGAGATTTGGGAGCTGGAGAGAGAGATCAGTGGTTAAGAACACTTTAAGGCTCTTTCAGAAGATCTTAGTTCAGTTCTCAGAATCCACATTGGGCAGCTCACAACTGCTGTGACTCCAGCTCCTTTTGGTTTCCTTGGTTACTTATATGTACATGCACAGACACATACATAAAAAATAAAATACATCTTAAAACAAAGAAGAATTACAGACTTGTCAAATATGGTGGTGCACACCTTTAATCCCAGCACCCATGAGGCAGAGGCAGGCGGATCTCTGTGAGTTCAAGGCCAGCCTGATCTACCTAATAAGTATGAGGCCAGCTAAGACTATGTAATGAAAACCTGTCTTAAAAACAAAAAACAAAACAAAACAAACAAACAAAAACCTCCAGAATTATAGGTTTAAGAGTAAAGTGATACACTAATAGCTCCACTATCATTTATTGTTTTTACTTATTAACAGTCACACTACCAAAAGCTTTAGTCTTGCCACTTACATTTCTAAGATTCACCTGCCCGCGCCCGCCCACATGTGTATGTGCTATTAGAGGACAACTTCGTGGAGGTGGTTCTTTCTACTGTGGATTCTGTCCAGCAGACTTGTATGGCAAGTGCTTTTACCTGCTCCCTGGTCGACAACTACATTTTTAAAGGTAGTTTGCTTTTCTTCTTCATCTTTCTTTAGCTTTTTGAGATGGTATTGCATATAAACTGAAAATATAAAAGTCCTCAGTATATACAGAGAGCTGAATGAGTCTCACAAATTAGCACAAGCAGAACTCAGATAAGAAAATGTCAATAGCAAGTAGTGATAGCTATATTTTATTTTCTGTATAACTATTCTAATTAACCTTTAGACTTTATTGTCAGTTATTTTATGCTATATACTGTATATGGGCATTAAATTCATTCATTTATTCACTCATCAAACAATTATTTCTTGAAGATCTACTATTCCTTGTATGAGATAAATCAAAAATAATAATGCAATGTAATATAGTCAGTCAATAAATAACCTCTAGGCCCTCATAGAGCTTTTATTCTATTAGCAGTAAATGATAATAAAGTATGTCAACCACATGGCATATAAAATGGTAAGAGGTGCTAAGGAAAAAAAGTATGGCAGATGGATGTTAGAAATGTAGAGGGGATTTTTAGAAAGCATGGCTGGAGATTTCCATGTCGAAAAGATAGTATCTGGGTCAAAGTCTGAAAGAATGATATGGAGCCAGCCAAGTTGGTACCAAATGAAAGAACATTCCAGGTACAGAATTCAGCAAGTACAAACTCTGAAGTAGAAGTATGCCTGTTACATCNGCAAGAGGCTAAGCACATGAGAAGGGGACAGAAGGAAGATAAGCAATGGAGGCAGGGTGGGTGTTAGCCTGCAACGAATGTGCAAATGTGGCTTTTACTCTAGTAAAAGAGGAGGTTATGAAGAGTCNAGAATAACAGGTGTGAGATGCGGCAATGGTGCAATGGCTTCTGGCTAATGCACTAAGTAAAGACCCAAAACAGCGGAAGCAGGGAGACCAGCCAGGAAACTGCCAGAATACAGGTAAGTGTGGTGGCTTGGACCACCAAGTGCTAACAGTGAAGAAAGTGGTCAGGCAAAGATTCACTTCAGATGGAGGCAGGGCACAGAGAATGAGACCTAAGGAGAAGAAAGTACTCAGGTTCTGACTACTGCACTGGAAGANTGAAGCTGTTACTAATGATAAGACAAGCACTACAGAGAATACAGATTTCAGATCTATCTCAGATTGGGACACAAAAAGCTTGAGATCTTCATTTAATACCCAAGTGGAGACGTCCACCAGAAAATCGGGCTTCAGAGTCAGTTATTCAAAAGAAAGGTCTGGGCTAGAGATTAAATTTGGTACCATCAACACACAGATAGTATTTNGATAAAATCACCTTAGCAAAGGAATAAAGCAACAAAAAGAGAAGATACTCAAGACAGAACCCTAGGACATTATCAACAACTAGAGGCAGGCGAGATGAAGAGGCCACGATGAAGTAACTCAAGGTGTAGGACAAAAAGCAGTGAAGAAAACTATCCTCAAAATGAAGTAGAGAAAGTATTCATCAAGAGTGAACAATCTGAGGCAAGCACAGGAAGACTGCTAAGAACTTTGCAATTCAGCAACAATCGTGCAGGAGAGCAAAGGGCTTTCAGACATATTTTTGTAACAAAATATTTTACTGTCAAAGGAGAGAAAGGAATTAAGTCAGTGACAGAAGGTGGGAGAGCATAGTACTGGCTGAGGGAATATTTAGAGGAGAGGATAAAATGATATGGGGGGGGGATGCTGGAGCAAGAGGACATGAAAACTACTATAAAAGGCCTGGTTCCTCAGCTAGGAGCACAGTGAGTGCAGCGCTTATAGAACACACAATAGGCAGGTAGGTAGATAGCAAGAGCTTGCCAACATTCTCTTCTGACTGCTTCTATTCTGTTAGTGCTCTAGGAAGTGAGGTCTAGCTAGTTTTGAGGAAGTGATGTTAGGGTGAAAAAAATGGACCCCAGAGATGAACTATGATCAGTGGACAGCACTAAAGACTTCCTGAGATCAGTGAGTGTGCCTTTCCTCTACATACTTTCAAACATATGAGCACAGGCCAGGAATTAAGGGCATAGAAGGCTATCACACTGTGACTACCCATGCAGTCTAAACTGAATAAAGACAAGCGAGACCCTGGTAGGATCAGCGAGAACAAAAAACACGCCAGATGTTAAAACCTGACAGACCTAGAGTAAGAGAAACAGAAACACTGAAAGATATGAAGGTGGCTGAGAAGAAACTGAGACTGAGATGGTGGACTGATTTGCAGTTTGTATAAAAATGAGGTCTACACATGAGCAGAAAGCTGGGGCAGAAGGCAAACTCTGAAGGAGTGTAGTCCCAGGTTTGAAGACACGAGGCTACTGAATGTTGTACAGGTGAACACCGAAGTCCCCAAGAACTTTCACACATGCAGTCTTGTACTGAATGCCAGTAAGAAGAAACTCTGAAAAGTCTACAGATTTTAGGTTTCTACAATCCTGTGAACAGAAACAACTGCTATCTGTGTCTTGGACTATCTTTTCAAATCTGTCACACTGACAAACAGCCTTGGAAAAATAGTGTCTTCCTCCAGAGAGAGAAAAGGACAAGTTTACCTTTTCCCTTAAAGAGAATCTCATCCTCCCCAGAGCAGACATGATTTACTCATTATAAAGAATTTCAGCTCCCTAAGCCTGGGGTTCCCCACCTGTGTGATGAGCTACTGGGGTGCAGGCATCACCTGGCTTCTTCACAGCACCTTTCTGAGACTGAGAACTAGTACAGGCAAATGTTAGCATGGTTTGGGGTGTTTTGTGGATAATGCTTTTGCTGTTAGTAATTCGAGAAGTCTGTCTCATTATCTGCCACGCCACCCTTTAAACTAAGTTAACTTATCAGTTTGCAACTGNAGGAAAATCTCAAACCCTTGATAGTTGTTGACAAACTCCTCAGGGCATGGGAGGTACAAAGAGATGAATACAACTAAATGTGTAAGAGGAAGACTAGTCTGATAACAGGAGATGAAATCTAGAGATGTTTTAAAAGAAAATATGCTAGAAGAAACAAATACAACATCTCTAGGCTCAACAATATGAAAGAGCAAATACGCACACACACACACACACA
>LZPO01007983.1:219785-242728 GCA_001675575.1 Neotoma lepida | reverse complement strand
AAAAAAACTACTTAAAATGTATTTATCTAGGGAACTGGCTCAATCTATAAAGTGTCTTCCACTCACAAAGATGAAGGTCCCAGTGCCTACACAAACTCAGGGCCCTGTGTTAGTATATATAACCCCAGTGCCTGGTGGGGAAGATAGGCAGATTCTGGATCTCACTGACCAGCCGGACTAGCCANTAGGTTAGCTCCAGACTCACAGAGAGGCTCCATCTCAAAAAAAATAAGGCAAGAGAGCTATCAAGGACACCCAGTATCGACCTCTGACACAGACACACACACATTATTTAAAATAGTGTCTTAGTTACAAAAAGGATACCATTTTGAATCCATTCTTTTTCCTTCCCTATAGTTTATTTATGTGAATCAGTCCTTTGCCCCTTCCCCAGACCAAGAAGTTGGAACTCTGTATGAGGTAAGTAAACCTCCTCCCATGGGTATCGTGTCTATTGTATAGTGTGGATTATTAATTCACGTCTTTAAGAGCNNNCATGCCATCTTAGTTATCGGTGGGGGAAGAGAACCTTGTTTTCTTAGATCGTGAACACTTTTAACATAGTAGGATCTTAATANGTTAAGCAACAGTCAAGGGATAAGTTTCATGTAAAAGTCATCTTTTGTTTTTCTTAGAAATTTTGGCCAATCTGTNTCACTTCTGCATTGTTCATTTCCATCTGTAATTGAGATCTGACTCCAAAAAATTGATAAAACTGCACTAGAAGGACCTTATTCAACAGTGCTGCTTCATGGCAATAATCATTAATAGATACACTAGCACTGCCNGCAAAGAGCTGAAAATGCCTTAGCATCAGAGCTGTCACNAAGGCAGTGAAAGTATTTAAGCCCATACCTGAGGTACCCTGGTTTTGTTGANCATGTATAATTAATGATACGTGTGATAGAAAGAGGCATCTTTTGAAAAAGGTAGTATGTTATAGAACTCTTTCTTAATCTAAAAAAATTAGTGTTTAATATGTCNTCTTCTCTTTTTGTAGTGTTTTGGCAGTGATGGTAAACTGGTCCTACATTACTGCAAATCNCAGGCATGGGGATGAGCCACAGATGAACAACTTGATATCTTCACAGAAGAAAAGGCTCAGAGAAGTGTTGGTACTCTGAGGAGAGACTTAGTGGCTATCAAATGTTTAGTATGAATCTGCTATGAGTTGTGCTTATGTGTAAGAAAACATCATAGAGTAAATGGACTAAAAAATGAGATTTCATCACCATAAAATTATGAAAGATGAGTATGCCCATTACCCCCACACATTCCTGTTTCAGATCTGCCTCCAAGGTTAGGAAGGAGAGAACTCTNTGTTGNGGGTTCTCAGGATGACTGGAGTTCTTTACTTGTGGAGTTGGCACTGTGTTGTTTCCAGGTAAAAACTAATTCACTGAAGGTTGTATTTTGAGGTAGTTTTCTTTTGTAACTTATTCAGGGAACCTCTGTTCAGAATATGTAATGTTTACGTTTATTTGTGTTGCCTTGTGAAACCAAGTGCACCTGTCTCTTATACACATCTAGATGTGTATAAGAGACAGATGTTGACAGACTGGAAGAGCTGGAGGATGTGCATAGTTTAAAATTAATCATGCCAGGAAACAATTTTACCGAGTGTGAGCAAATGAGTCCTCAGTGCTTTTCAGTCTATAATTTATGGTTCTGGAGCCTCAGCCTAGGCANCGTGATCCACACTGTAACTTCAGTGCTCAGGAAGCCTGGGAAGGAGGATCAGGAGTTCAAAACCAGACTGGACTGCAAAGAACTTAGCCCAGACAGATTGTTGCCCCCGCAACCAGTGTGTCCCCACTGTCAGTTGTCAGTATCAAACCCAGCAGCAGCAGCNGGCTTTCCGTCATCCCAACCCTCATTTGTCATCTGTGTGGTTTTAGTTTCTTTTTGCTGTGCTGGAGATCAGTGCCTTGTGCCCTTGAGGCAAGGGCTCTGCNTAGTCCAGCACTCACTGAGTGCTTCATACTGTGTTTTCCAAATTGAAAGCATTCAAAGATAGTGGTTTTAAAATAGCCGCCAATTGTATGCCATCACAAAAAAGAGTATTACTGTCACNGGGGTCCTTCGACTGGTCATTGCTTAAAGTGAGATTTAACCTTTTTTTCTTATGTACCGTATTTGTTATGTTTTTTGTTTGTTTGTTTGTATTTTTGTTGTTGTTTTGGCTCTGCCTAGCCTGGAACTCACAGAGATCTGTGTGCCTACCTCTTGCCTCCTGAGTGCTGAGATTAAAGATAAGGAATATCTCGCCCACCTCCATATGTGTTTAAAAGTATTCCAACAAAAACTAGACATGGTAGTGCACGCTTGCCTAACACTTATGAAGCTGAGAGTTTAAGACCAATGTGAGCTACAGGATGAAGACTATCTCAACAAAACATGAAATGAACCCTTCTTCCCCTCCCCTGAAAAAAAGCGTTCCAATAAATTATATGTCTAAATAGATTACAGGATTTGAAGTATGTCAGAATTCCAAGGGTTTGCTTTCAAAAGTGATGATAGAGTTTTATCAAAAAAAAAAAAAAAAAGTCTTGAACTATGCTTTTTTTGTTTGTTTTTGAGACAGGTTGTGTCACTCAGGCTGACCTCAGGCTTCTGGTGCCAGGCTTATGGTTGTGCACCATTGCACCTGGCTCATTTTTAACTCTTAAATTCTGGAGTGTGCTTTATAGTAGTCCTCAGCCATGTGAGCCATGGAAGATGCTGTGTAACAACACAGCACGGTGCTGTTCACGTCTTGTTCTGCCCAAGAATGTGAGTTCCGGATGTCCCCTTTATCAGCATCACCTTGGAGTGAGTTAATACAGGTAATAGTCCACAGAAGAGTGATACAGGCAGTGAGTGATACAAAATGTAGGCTCAGGAAAACTCCTGACAGTTTGAAAGCCAGGAAGTACTGACTTATGAGCAATGTCAATTAGATAGGGAAAAGATGTGCTCTACCTTTGCCTACTACGAGGCTGCTAAAGGAATTTAAGATACTTAACAGGGGAACTAGGTTGAATTCACTGTTTGCTGATGTTCCAGATGACAGAGTGCTTATTACCTTTATGAAATCAAAAATACTTNAGTTTGAGCTTGTAATTTTTATCAGAATAACTTATTACCATATTATCAAAAGTTAACTAAGTATGTATACCTTATTTTCTTCCCCCAGTAGCTTTGAGGACTATGTAGGGATTTATGCTTTATCAAACTGTTGTACGTTGTCTCTTAGTCTTTGCCCAGATAACTTTCGGCACTGACGTTATAACACTTGTAAGGTGGGAGCCCAGGAGTGATGGGGTGACTAGACAGTTTATATTTTCAGTTTTCCATGTGTGTGATGAGTGTAGTAATGTCACACTTTATCTACCTGTGCAGAAAGGTGCAGCAGCACCCNAAGTACATATGACATCAAGTATATACATNTATTCCANTCCTGTCCTTAAAATTATTTATGCCAAAGATTTCATAATGAGTTTTCAAATGTTTGGAACATACAACAAGTTAAAGACTGATTTGTTGCTAATCAAAGTAAGATTGGGTTCTTCCTGAAGTCTGATTTCTAGAAGTTTTAACCTTAAANGGTTTCTAACTGTCATGTTCTCTAACCACATAAGAAGACTGAAAATTGTAAGCTCTGCCCTCAGATTATGTAACTTTAGTCAGCCAGTTTACTTCTGTTTAACTTCCANTAGGGGGTAACATTACATACTGCAGCAGTATGGAAATGAAAATGGCTTGTTGTGAAGCTCCCACTTATTTTCCAAGTCATGTTATATGTTGGGTAAGCTTTGGGCAGGAAGAAAGCCAGCTGCAGGCCACTTAATGACAGGGAAAATGCTAAGAAAACTTGAGGGTTTTGTCTTACTAATACTCCCTACAGCATTTTGCAGCCTGCACTGGATGAGTTATTCCCTGGTTTGCCTGTTCTTTGTTTCCTAGGGCCCCTCCAGGGATCACTAACACTTTCACTCCTTCAAGCTCCGACTCCTTCAGGGTCTAATTGGAATTTTGAACTCTTCCATGAAGTCTGTGGATCCCCTCCTCCTCATAAGAACACTTAAGAAAGCCACGACTGTGACAGCACTTAGCTGCATGCTGTCATGGCATACATGCACCCATTACTCCATGATTATGAGGCCTGGAAATGGAATTNGGGGGTTGGGTTTGGTTCTGTTTGTTTTCAGTTTCTGAATTGACTGATTGAACTTCAAAAGCAGCAAAGAAGGAAACCTATAGCTTTCGTACAGCAGAAGGTAACAAACACTTGCGACATATGGCGAGGTCAATGCTCTTAATATGTGGATTCCTTCTGGGCAAGGCAAACACAAATCAGCAAAAAGAAAACACAGGGCCTGGGGTAGATCTCTGATAGAGTCCTGGGCTAATCCCTAGCACCCTAATTAAAAAGTGAGAAATGGCTAATAAGTGTGGAAAGACCTTGGGTGATAATAAAACTTTAGATGCTAATCATTACCTTTCAGTAATNAAAAGCAAATCTTGACATGGTAGTGAGAAGTAACTCTTGCTGTTCATGGTGGGTGGAATATGGGTCCNTGCTTCNGTTTTTTAGGGAATTATGGTGNCAGTATCCAAAAACCCCTGAAATGAAATGTTAACTTTGATCCATGTAATGGAGTAAGCAGATTTTCCTATTTGAATTTAAGTCTTAAGGGTTTGGGGGTGTTGGGTTTTTTGTTTTTGTTTTATTGTTGTTTTTGTTTTTTCTTGTTTTGGAAATAATGGAAAGTGAAAAACAAAAACATTGAACAATACTGGTTTTACTTGTTTTCTTAGTTTTCCTGCATGAAAGATCAAAGGTGAAAGGCTACAAGGAGAATCTTAGAATTNAACTCCCAAAGTTAAATTCTACATTTACATCATAGGAAATGAACATAAATCCTAACACTGGTTACTTCAAGTCTCAGGAAAGCACTGTCCATTTTGAAATGGATATTTTTACAGAACTGTCCTGTAANAAGCTGGTCTGCATTCCTGGCTCTCCCGTGTATTTCCAGGTGCTGCATCTGGATTCACAAAGCATGTCATTCCTCCTTTCTCCAAGGCCAGCCTTTTGGTCTNTTCTCATCTTCACCTGTCTGCANATCCTGACAGCTTTACCTTCAGAACTTAGAGTCAGACATTGTCTCTTCTTCTAGCTCCTCTCCCCCTGCCAAGTCCGTTGGGTCTGCAGCCCTCCTCCCTTCTCCACATTCTGCCAGTCACATCCAAGCTGTGCTCTTAATTCAGACATTAAGATTGTATCCATCCCAAGGAATTTTGCACTTAGTGTTTCCTCCACATGGAAGTGTCTCTTAAGACAAATACACTTACCTCTCTGGTTCCTGCTCAGACATCACTTTTAAGGGCATCTTCCCCTGAACACCCTCTAAACTGGCAACTCCTCACACCCCAGCTTCCCCTGCTTTCTGTTTCTCCGTTGTATGTATACTGNCNTCTCTGTCCATCTCTGCATTTGCATTGCTATGTCAACCCTCCCCTTAGACTATAAGCCATATGAGGACAGTGACTTAAAACATGGGGAGTTTGGATTGTGTGAACCAGCTTGGCTCAGAGTACATGATTTTTTAAATGTTTTGCATTCATGGCTAGACAAATTATTTCCAGAACTATAATATTTGTGGCTCCTTTCTGCTGTCTGAATATCAATATCTTACAGAGCTACAATCAGTGCCCTTAGCAAATCAGTATGTAGCTCTACCTGGATCGTGACATTTTGCTTATATAAATAAAAATAATGCCAGTAACTATCACTATAATATATAGTTCTTAGGAAGAATTCTGTTGCCTTTTACTAAATTTGAGCTCAGAAATCCAGGATCCCCAAAGGAAAACCAACAATTGAATTNTTCTAACCACTTAACCAGGTTTCTTACCACCTTTTGTGCATGCTTCCCAACATGTATAAAGCACAGTGTGCTAGGTATTGATGGAGATGGAGAAAGCTGCCAGTCATGATGGCCTATGTCTGTCTATAGTCACATCTAGTGGGAAACTGATGATTTAAGCCTATTAAGTTCCTGGCCAGCCTGGGCAGCATAGACTTAATCTCAAAAGTGAGTCGGGCTGCTGAGAAGTGCCAAGTGGTAATGAATACTGCTCCAATTCAGAATCAAAAGAGTTCACTTAGAGAAAAACAAGTGAGGGTAAGTGCCGAAATGGTCTAGTGCTGTGGTTCTCAACCTTCCTAATGCTGCATCCCCTTATTACAGTTCCTNACGTTGTGGTGACCCCTAACCATAAAACCTTAGGTTATGGTGACCCCTAACTATAAAAAGATTTTGTTACTACCTCAGAACTGAAATGTTGCTAGTTATGAATCACCATGTAAATACCTGATACGCAGAATGTGTTACGCCCCACAGATTGAGTACCACTCGCAGGTCTAGAGTCGAGGCAGAAGGAATAGTTGAAGTCAAAAAAGACAAGGTTAAGAATAAGAAAATTACTAATACACTTTGGTTAAAGGATACAATTGGAGTTTTGTTTAAACTTTTATTTACTGTGTGATTGCCAGAGCACATGTGGAAGTCAGAGAACTTTGAGGTGACAGTTCTCTTAATTCCTTCTTTACCTGGGTTCCAAGGATCAAATTCAGGTCTCCAGACTTGCATGATGAGCACCTGTATCAGCTAAGCATCTCACCAGCCCTGCAAGATACTTTTAACAGGAAATAATAAGTGAAAGATTTTTTTTCCTCCCAATCCTGATTCCTACTGAGTTTGATTCATAAGGGGCTCTGAGTCCTAGTGTGGAGGCACACATCTTTAATCCTAGCACTTGGGAGGCAGAGATGGACATCTATGAGTTCAAGGCCTGCCTCGTCTACATAGTGAAACCCACTCTCAGAAGAAGAAAGAGCTCTGAAGAATGATTCAAGGAAAGAGTAGGCCCTGCTGAGGGGGGTGTTTGAGCCCACCTGCCTCCATGCAGAAACAGCCTCTAGACTTTGAACATANGCTCCAGAGGATCTTGTGGAACACTGCATTTGAGGTGCCAACAGGTTTTAAGAGGGTGTGCTGGTCACAGAAAATCGGAGATGTGGAAGTGTGTAGACAGGCAATAAAGTCATGAGTGGATGTAAAGGAGAATGTGTGTGACCGTTCATGAAGACCTTTGAAATGAGAGGAAACTAAGAAAATGGAGAGTAAAATGCAGAGATGTCAATTTAGACGCACTACACTACTAGGCTTGGGGTCTAGCATATGACTACAGATTAATTTGATCCCAGATGCCTTGCTACCCATCTTCCAGAAAACCCCACAAAGCTGGTGTGTATTTTGTTGGCTTTGGTTTTTCTGCTTTTTGTTTGTTAACGTGTTTTGTTTGCTTGTTTGGGCTGTGGGACACATATCATGAGCAGCAATTGGGCCCCAGCCAACTCAAGTGCTAGGATGACGGGTGTGAGCCAAGTACCTAGCCTGTCTCCCAAAGCCATGGTTTTCCTTAATAACATATGTATGGTGTGATAACATTAAACAGGGNTGTTCCAAAATAAAAGNATGCAGCCCGAGTAAATGTCATGTTATGTATGCACAGTGGCAGGGGTGGGGGNTACAGAAGTCTGTACCTTTAATTTAATAATCCAAATCATTTATAATGAGAAGGAATATATACTTTGAGTGTGTCTGTTCCTTTTTCAATCATGTGTAACCCCTGCTGTTCCCAGAGCATGCGAGGTGCCAGGAGGTAGAACTGTTTTCTGTGGATATGTGCCTAGAATTGAAGGATTTGAGTTACCCAATTACAATCTTTTAAATGACTGCACAGTGACAAACACCACCACCCAAGCCCAGCCCCAGCAAAACGCCTATTCTCACCGTCTCTTGGCATCTTAGGCTCTTTCCACTGGATATATTTTACCAGGCAATGTTTAAGATCAAAGTCTTACGAAAAATTCAGATATTCTTTGTCAAAATTTACCCAAAATACACTACTGCACATTTACATTTAAAAGGAAGAAAAACCCCAGCATTCTGGAGGCTGAGGCAGGCGGATCTCTGAGTTCAAGGCCATCCTGGTCTACAGCCAGCCAACGCTATGGAGTGACTTTCAAAGCAAAGATTAATTATCACCTAGCCTGGGGCGTGCGTGTATGTATGTGGACCGTTTAGATTCAAAGAACAGTCAGTCTGGCCTAGGAATGGATCCCATCGTTGATCTTCCCAAGCACATTAGCTGCATTTGGAAGATGGGTTTCCTTTCCTCAGTAACGCTGCTCCCACCCCACATCCCCCCAGATCTAAAATGCACAGGCATACATTGTAAACCAAGCGCGGGAAGGGATGGGATGGGATGGGCGGCCAAAATTCATCGCTAAGGCAGGGGAGAAATTGTCCAAAGCTTACCACAGCTATAGAGCTGGGGCAACAGTGGGGCTTCTAAGAGGGCTGGCGCGCACAAGCAACCAGGTCCTGTGCCAGGGCCTTCCCTCTGGCGCTCCTCATCTCCGGCCCATTTCTCGGGTCTCTCCGCCTCACTCCACCCCCTGAAGGCGGTTGGTACGTTCTGGATGACTCCAAGAGCTTAAAAAGGGCCCGGGAGGGCGGATTCCGCAGATTTGGTCTAGTTCGGTGCGGTGCACTAGGCTGGTCTTCGGTGACTCCTAGACTTGAGTCTTGCCACCCTTGCGAGAGCTTTTAGTCAGGTGGGTCCCGGCCGTTCCGGGGCCTGGGTGTGTCGGCTGTCCACCTTGCAGCCGGAGTCCTCCGCAGCCGGCCTGGAGGGACGCGCCGCAGCCCTGCGGGGATGGAACGGACCGAGCTGCTGAAGCCGCGGACCCTGGCCGACCTCATCCGCATCCTGCATGAGCTCTTCGCGGGCGACGAGGTCAATGTGGAGGCTGTCTCTTATACACATCTAGATGTGTATAAGAGACAGGCACTACGGGACCCCTCCGCCACCTGGCATGCTCAAGCTCCCGCCGGGCAGCCGCCTGCCACTGACCGCAGACGGTCGGAGGGCGCTCCCGGAGATCACCCTGCCAACCATCAAGACTGTCTCTTATACACATCTAGATGTGTATAAGAGACAGCTCCTCTCCCCACCTCCGCAGCGGTCTCTGGCACAGCACTACGGGACCCCTCCGCCACCTGGCATGCTCAAGCTCCCGCCGGGCAGCCGCCTGCCACTGACCGCAGACGGTCGGAGGGCGCTCCAGGAGATCACCCTGCCAACCATCAAGGAAAGGGTGGTGGGGGAGACACAACCCCAAGTCAGTCCTCCGTCACCAACCCTGGAACGCTNTAANGTAAAACANCGCGCGGGTTTTGCGAGCTGTTGCCATCCAGTTCTTCCAAGCCATTCACCACCCTGACTGAGGGTTGGCTGGCCCACTGTCAGATTTTGTAAATTGGGCACACCGCGGCTCTTGCAGCCCCCCAAGCCTTTGGCCTTCTCTCGCCCTTGTTTCCCAGAATCTGGAAGGGAAAACTAAATAAAGACCACTAATTTCCAGACCTGCTTAAGGGAGGTGTCTGGTAGGCTGGGACCTTTGGAAGCCTTGACTTAGGGATTAAGTTTGAGCGATCGTCAGCCTTAACGGGCCAGAGGTTTCTGTGTGGAAGAAAGAGCAAACTTAGGTGCTTGTGCTTGATAGATTGGCTAGTGAGAGGAAGCTGGCCGGAGGAAAGGACAGCAGAAATGGGACTTTTCCTCGTAAGTCGTCTCTCCTTAACATGTAACATGTACAGTAAAGTTCTGTCAGCAAGGATCGTTTCAGCTGTATTTTGGAACTTAAAGTACTAAAAATGAAAGTCAAGTAGGGTGGCGTTTTGTGTTTGGGAAGTGGTTTTAAGCAGNTACCTTTGATTCTGGTCACTCAGTTCTGGGCTGGGTCCGGCAAGGATACCCATGCCATGTCTACTTAAATGCTGGCAAGTAATTGCCAGTTTGTGGGCCAAGTGCTCCTCCAGTCGCTTCACACAGTACGAAACAAAAGCTGTTCTTATTTCAGTTTTACAAGCAAAGACCAGCAGGAAAGGAGTTGGGTACCCTACACTGTGGTGATATATGGTATACTCCAGTAAAGCTTACCTGAGGATCAGAGGACAGAGCAAGCCACTAGATTAGACATAGAGGTCAGGCATGGTGGCACAACCTTTAATCCTACCACTCGGGAGGCAGAGATTGGTCTGGATCTCTGTGAGTTCAAGGCCACACTGGGCTACGTGAGAGAAACAGAACCAGGCAATGGTGACAGACGCCTTTAATCCCANGAAGTAATATGGCAGGACACAGAAAAGTATATAAGCTGTGAGGAAACAGGAACTCCGCTCTCTTGAGGCTGAGGATTTCTTAGAGGTAAGCTAGTGGCTGGCTGTTCTGCTTCTCTGATCTTTCAGCTTTCACCCCAAAATTCATGGGTTGGGTTTTTTATTAAAAGACCTTTTAAGATTAGTGTTACACTACACAAGGTCTGTTTCTTCATTATTGTTTAGGAGCCTACAATTAACAAGGCCACCTGCAGCTCCTTTGGCCTGAAAAACTTTTACATAACTCCATATATGTAGGTGTATAAAATAAAAATCAAGCCGGGCAGTGGTGGCGCACGCCTTTAATCCCAGCACTCGGGAGGCAGAGGCAGGCGGATCTCTGTGAGTTCAAGGCCAGCCTGGGCTACCAAGTGAGTTCCAGGAAAGGCGCCAAAGCTACACAGAGAAACCCTGTCTCGAAAAACCAAAAAAAATAAGTAAATAAATAATAAAATAAAATAAAAATAAAAATCAAATATTTACTGAAAATCAACCGTAATTTTTTTAATTTGAAATACATATAATCTTATCATTTATTAAAGGTTAAAGTAAATATGCATACTAATGAGGTAGATTGCTTGTTTATTTTTACATAAAGAAACTTGGTTGAATTATTTGTTATTTTGATTTTACATTTGAATGAAAGATTATTAAACATGAAGACAACTGAGACTGGGCATGATGCTTGGCCTTGGGAGATTGAAGTAGGCAAACCTCAGCTGCACCGTAAGTTCACAGCCTGGGCTACATGAAAACTCCACAAAGATGCCCTTTCACCATCACACCAGCACCATGGCACACACATGCTCAAACACACACACTTGATATACACAATAATAATAAATTTTAAAAACATTGCTATGGAGTCATGTGATGCCACAGGCACATGCTGCCAGTTACCAATTTATTACACATTACATTTTATTTGGAATTAATTTTTGGCTGTACATTCAGAAATCTTAAACTGTTCCAGTTTTCTATGATCCCACATTCNACTGTGCAGTGCACAATTTAAGAAGCTGGGCTGTAAACCACCATGCAACTTCCTCTAGACCTGTGACAAATTCCTTTGTTACAGTAGCATATCTGGAGACAAACACTGTCCAAGTGAAATTAACCAGGTGTGTTGCAAACAGCTCCTGCCCTCTAGAACAAAGGCATTGCCCGGTATTTCTCCCTTCATCCAAGGCACAGCTCATTAAGATAAAGGTGAAGTCTTGGGTAGGATATAGGTGGACGATAGGGAGAATAAGAAGACAGGGAGATGGATGTGAATTCTATAGTATTGTGGTGCCCAAAAGGATTCCAATCTGTGATCTAGGGGTTGGGAGCAAGGCTATGTGTGTTCCAGTATATCCAGACAGTGAGTTCTCTGGAGAAGTGGAGTGTTAATACAGGAACCCTGTTTACTGTGATTTAAAGGCTGTGTGTACAGCCCCTTCCTAGGTCATAAGGAACTAAAGTATAAGAGAGACTAACAGCTAAAAAGGAAATAATAGTACTTGGCTACTCTCTAGAGACCCATGTCCTGCAAGCACCCGGCCCTGAGCCTGGGGGATGGTAAGAAGGACAGGNTGAGAGGAAAGCTGCATGGAGAGCTTGAGTTAACAGGTGACTGAGTGAACAAACAATCCCAAAACAAATGGATCCAACCCTCCCTTACCCATAGCGACAGCAGTGTAAAATGAATGGCACAACTGTTAGACATTGCTGGTTAGATGCTAACAACAGAACCATTTGGACCAAAGTACAACCTAAGAGTTTGAGTGTCCTTAGAATAGATGTTTTGGTTTTGATTTTTTTTTTCTTGTAAATTATAATAGTAAAAGGTTTAGTATTCTGACCTAATGTAGCCTTTGTTCTGGTATTTACTTCAACCCTCAGCTTATTTGTGCAGAACTTTTCCTGGTGAGTGCTTTTGAATGTGTTTGTATTAAGGCAGAGTTCTAGAACAGTCCTTTAATGAAACTTCGGTCCTCAAAGCCTACGAGAAGGGAAGAAAGCCCCAAACAATAGCAATATTATTTTCNGGAGTAGTAATGAACTTTCTGAATACCTCCCATGAGAATGCTACTTTTTATTAGTTTGAGACTGATAAGCATGGAGAAATATGAAATTTGGATTATTTTTCCCTGTTATCTTTTCATGCCGGTAGTAAAGACTGAGCAGATACCTCAGTAAATAAGGTAAAAAAAAAAAAAATCAAAATACAGAAAGGTCTTGTCATTCTTTCTAGACCAGGAGAAGTACACAATGCAGAATAGTCAGTCAGAGATCAGCTGTGAAAAACAGTTTTCATTTGTTCTGGGCTCTGTTGAAAACCATGTTCAAGTTTTATTGAGGTAGAATTTGGGGCTGGGACTCCTGCTCCTATGCACAGTGGGGTAGGTGGTCCACTGTGAAAGACTGAGAGCAGCTAGGCCTTTGACTGGCATGTGATATTCCTGGGAATGTATCTGGAGGCTAAGTACTGCTTTCTTTAAATAATGCCTCCCTTGTTTTAAAAAAACAAAAACAAAAAATGCATACTGAAGCGGCTTACAATTTGTTTGTGCTAAAGGAAGTGAACTAGTGCTCATTTTTAGATGGCTTTGTGAACAAAACTGAACTATAGATTTAATTCAGGAATACACATTAACATTAAATGGTGTAAACTATTGGTAATGAGAGAAAGAGGATTTGCCTAAATGAGCTTTTACGGCTCCATGTTCTATCCATTCCTTGACAGTTTCTTCTTTTTTTTTTTTTTTTTTGGTTTTTCAAGACAGGGTTTCTCCGTAACAGCCCTGGCTGTCCTGGAACTCACTTTGTAGACCAGGCTGGCCTTGATCTCACAGAGTTCCACCTGCCTCCGCCTCCCAAGTGCTGGAATCAAAGGCATGCGCCACCACGCCTGGCCCCTTGACAGTTTTTGAAAAGCTGAAAATGTGTTTGGTTTGGTTTTGAGTTTTCTTGTTGCTTTTTTTGTTTTGTTTTGACTTTTGCATTACCCTTATTCTTGTCTTGTTTTTAAAAGAACCAACCCCAAGCCCTACAAATGGCTCCTACCTAACTTTCACATTACACTTGGGAGGTGGAGGTAGGGGGACCAGGAGTTTAAAGTTATCCTCAGCTACACTGTGATTCATAGCCTGGGCTACATGAGACCCCTGTTTAAAATGATAATAATAGTAAATAAAAGTAAATGATACTTCGTTATACTTACTTTTTCTAGTACTTATCTCAGCAGTCAGATGCAAACCGGCATCTGTTTGTCTTTTTAGGTACACTCGAAATCTTGTGGATCAAGGAAATGGGAAGTTTAATCTGATGATTCTGTGCTGGGGTGAAGGACATGGCAGGTAAATACAACAGCTCCCTCCCTCCAGACATTCGAGAATTCCTCCCTCGATACCCACCCCGGGAGTTCTTTCCTACTTTTCTTTGATAAATCTATGGTTTGGCTGGGCATGTCAGTACACACNTTTAATCCCAATGTAAGAGCAGAGGCAGGTGGATCTCTGTGAGTTCGAGGTAGTTACAAAAAGCCTTATGTCACTACTATGAAGTAACATTTTGGTGTGAACTCTATACTAATGTGAATATGTGTTTGTGATACTTCATTAACAAAGTTGAGGTTAGATACACATTGTTTTCTATTTTGCACATTTTGTCAACTTCTTGAACTGTTAACTGTTTTTTGTTTGTTTGTTTGTTTTTTGGATTTTTCAAGACAAGGTTTCTCTGTGTAACAGCCCTGCCTGTCCTGTAACTCACTCTGTAGACCAGGCTGGCCTCGAACCCACTGGGATCCACCTGCCTCTGCCTCCCAAATGCTGGGATTAAAGGTGTGCGTCACCACACCTGGCCTGTTAACTGTTTTTATAATGTGTTTTTAAACAGGTATCTAATAATCTCAAGATTCAATTAGTATTAAGTTATGTTGTACACAGTGAATTCTAGGACAGCCAGGACTACATAGTGAGACTCTATCTCAAAATAAATATTCAAAAAGTAAATCTGTGTTTTGCAATGCTAGGAATCAGATGTATGTCTCATGTATACTAAGCGAGTACTCTACCCTCTAACACTTACTACACCCCAGGCCCATTCAAGGTATTTCTTAGTGTCTGGCCCAGCATGTGAACAGTAAGTAGTGCCAGGCTAGCCACCAACTTCACAAGGATTGGCAATTCACATTTTAGAATTATTTGTTTACACTGTCCGCTAATCTCAGCATGGAGTTAGCCTCGGGAGGGTGGGAGTCAGGCATGTACTATGTACAATAAAATTACCCCCATCACACACACACCCCCAGCCAGCAAGATGACTCAGTGAGTAAATGTGCTTGCCACCAAGCTTGATGATTCTCTCCAGAATCCACAGAGAAAACAACTCTTACAAGTTGTGTACACACACACACACACACACACACACACAGAATAAAGAAATAAACAAATAAATAAGAAAATGTAAAATAATGAAAATAAAAACAAGGCCTCCACCCCAAGTGAGTAGTAATTCAAAGGAGGCAAATAGTCACCTTAGTTCTACGTCTCTGTCTCTTATGGAGTTAAATTGTTTTTGGAACTGTGCTTAACCCTGACCTTTGACCTTTGCAGTATGTGAGATGTGTCAACAACTCTGGGACCAAAGACCAAACTGGCAAGATTTGGACCTAGAAAAACATGTCATAAATTCAGAAAACTTCTGTCTACCTCTAGTTAATTGTTCAGCTTCTTTACCAGGAAGGCGATTTACACCAACCCCAATCCTCGTAAACTGTGTTTCCTTGTCTTTAGTTTGCACCTTTGTCAGCTTTGTTACCAACTGAGTAATTCTATATTTTTAAACAGATCTCTCAGGTTTTGTCAAAACAATAACCAGACCCATTTTTGGTGAGAGAAAAGAAATGCAAAATTACAAGGCTTTCGGCTGTTAGATCTATAGGGGACATTTATTGATAAAATGGGGTAGCAGTCAGTCATTCTCTCGGTAGTTTTTAAAAACAGATTAGCAGAGTTAGGGTTACAGTCTGTGGACTCAGGAAACAGTTCCTTTTATGATACATTTAAACATTAACAGAATTCAATGTGATGTAAATGCTAAAAATTATATATANATTTATATATTTTAATCAACCTTGTCACTATTATGACTTCATATACCTAAACACTATTTGCTCTAAGATCAGGCGAATAAATTCCTTTGTACTTAATGCAGTTTGCTTCCTCCCACCAATATTAGAAGATCATCACAGGTAGGCTACTCCTGTAAGACGTTAACACTATGTATACCTTACGTCATCATTTCAGGGTGATAAGTATGTCTATGCACACATATCCATTCTCCCACCCACACAAAGAAGAAAGGAGGAAAACTATTAAATGATTCCAATGTGGTACAATTATTATAGATAACTATATTTGTTCTTTTAAAAATTTCTTTAATGAACCCCTCCTCCTGTGTGCATATGCATGTGTGCGTGTGTATGATGCCAGAGATAAAAATCCAGGACCTCACATATTATACAAGCACCCTTCCACTTCTAATATTCTTTCATTATCAAATTCTAGCACAGTTTAGATGAGTTATTAAATGCTGCACTTTTCTGGGCATTGTGTCATACCTGTAATCCNAGCAAACCTGTATTCCTCCCTTCTGAGAGGAAGTCATGAATTCTAACCCAGTCCTAGCTGCATGATGGAGCCTGTCTCAAAGACAACCATAAGCAAAACAAAAAGACAAAAACAAAACAGACAAACAAACAACTATGTTGGAGGAAAAAATAAAAGGAAAGATTTCTGGGTTTGTGTTTTGTTTCCAGATTACAGTTATAACATTTTCAAAACATAAGCTGCTCTTTAGTGGGAGTTTACATCTAATCTGTAAGTTACATGCCTTGATGTGGATGACTTATTGTTATTGTGCCCAGAACGATGATGCTGAATTATAAACTGATAGATGTAAAACCCAGCAACTGAAACTGAATTAGGTCCTGAGAACTTCTTGACAGTGTATCCGTTTCAGCTCAATCAATGGGGGTACTGGACCAACTACTGAGTTCATTTGTCATTTTGTGCATATATAGCAGTATTCACGATCACACGGACTCCCACTGCTTTTTGAAGATGCTGCAAGGAAACCTAAAGGAGACATTGTTTGCCTGGCCTGACAAAAAATCCAATGAGATGATCAAGAAGTCAGAAAGAACCTTGAGGGAAAACCAGTGTGCNTACATTAATGGTAACATCCTATCCTTTGTCTATGAGCACATAGGAAAAGCTGAACTCTTATCTATACGTGTCGATGGAAAATAGTTGGAATATGGCCTAAACACAATGGGTTTCTAAGGCTTTAAAGCTGGTTGGAATTGTTCATTCAAAACATATGCATGAAGATTGTCATCCATTGGGAAGTTGTTTACCTGCTGAAACTTAGAACAGAAATAGTGGCTATGAATTTATACAAAAGAGTTGTGTCTACTTGGGAAATGAATAGTGTGTTTGTATTAGAAAATGCAAGGACATGTTCTGGAAAGTGATTAAGAACATTAGCTAGTGTCCATTTTTCTAAACGGCATACAGCATGCCTAAAAGACTTTTCTCAAGGGAAATTTTGCAATGTATATTGTTGGGTAATGACTTATAGATATCTTACCAAGAATTTGGTTTTTCCCCAATGTCTTCTGGAATAGCCAAATGCTCCCCAGGAGAGGCAGTGAATTTACTTCTATTTCTAAAAAGGATCATAACTTTCCAAAAGCTCATTAAAACATATGAGAGTCATAATTTTTGTTCTCATTTATAGATGAGATTGCCANTACATATGAAGATTAAATAACTTGTCTGGAGTCACTCAGGTTTTAAATATTTAGCCAGTATATGAATCCATGCAGTTTGAGTCCAAACATATGCTTTTAATCAGGATGCTGTTCTGCTTATATAAAATAAAATATTACAGTTTTTCCCTGGCAAACACAGCACTTCCTTCATATATCTTAACGTCTAGAATTGGCCTTGCTACTTGGCTCAAATTTATTAGATTATTAGTTTAGGAATGCAAATCGCTTACAAAGATCAGATTTTATGGGAAATGTTTTCTCTTGTGTTCACTTCACACGAGTCTGTGGGTTTCCTCTGTAGACATTTTGTTTTCTCAAATATTTGAGGGTTGCTATATAGAAGGCACAGCAGCTTTGTAAGAACAGACTTGTCACTGATACCATAGCACAGTAAAGCTAAAAGCCTCTTAGGATAATTACTTACAGCTGGAGTCAGAGTCTTTGAGAACACACATTCCGTCTGGGAAGAGCTTTGTCGGAGCCTCCAGTGCAGAAGCCTGGAGCAACCACAGGCATGGTGAAGGTGGATGCAGACTAGGGATAAAAGGTTTTGGTAAGGACCCGATGAACACTAAAGGGACAGCAGTGGTCACCAACCCCAGCGAGAGAGTCCTGATTCTTTATCCATAAGTGTTAAATTCTGAATTTTCATGTTAATTTTGGCCAATCAGTAAAACATGGGGTGAGCGATACTGAATATTTTTGTAGACTAATTGGGGGAATATGTTAAAAGCTTTCCAACCTCTGATTTTTACAGATTAGGGGTGGACGTGGATATGATCAGGGTGAGGTTCCCAGTCCTGGAAAGGGCACAGTCCTTGCAGAGAATGGACACTAGAGGAATGGGGGCAAATGGAGAGGAAGAAGGAAGACAGGGTGGACAGGAGGTATTAGGAGAATATAAACAGACAGGAAGAATTAGGAGAATATAAACAAGATGGAGACACAAGCCTCCAAGAGCACTAGGAAGATGAGCTCCCACCCATCAGCAGAGCCGGTATTGAGGATGTCTTTACCCATTTGGTAGCAATATACAACAGACTGGAGATAGAGGAGAGCTGGAACAGAGACCCAGGAGCCTGTTTCAGTTGGGAAAAGGTCAACAGGACCTTGATTAAAAACCACCAAGAAAGGTCTAGTATGACTGTAACAGAAGGTGTACCAGACACATAGGGGAGAAAAAGGCAAAGATTAAAACGCTGAGACTATGAACAGTGAGGCCCATGTATGGAACTTGGGCTCTTCTAAAGGATGGGTGACTTGATCTGAGGGCCTTTGACTGCAGGATTGTCCATCATGAGCTGGCTAGTGTGGGCACCTCCAATTAGAAAAGCAAAACATTATTTATATACAGAACATTCAATAGCACTGAATGCTCATTCAAAATTGTGCAGAAGCAGGTGCTAAATCATCTTGGTTTTATTTATGCAAAATTTAGCATGCCATGTAATTCCAGCACTCAAGAGCCTGAAACAGTGGGACTTTTATTTGCAAGTTGAAGCAAGCCTGGGCTACATGGTGAGTTCAGTGTCAGCCTTAGACACACAGAGAAATCCAGAAGAGAGAGAACATTGGGCCAGGCACATGCCTCTAATCCAAGCACTAAGGAGGCAAAGGCAGGTGGATCTCTGTTACTTCAAGGCCAGCCTGGTCTACATAGTGAATTCCAAGACAGCCAGAGTTACATAGTGAGATGCTGTCATGAAAAAAAAACAATGAGAGAGAGAGAGAGAGAGAGAGAGAGAGAGAGAGAATTGGTTTTGTAATCTTCCCGGACATAGTTCTCCCTGTCTAGATCGGTTATCTCTAAGCCAGGACTCATTGTCAACCTAAGAGTCCCCTTGATGTCATGCAAGCCTTCCCTTGGCTTTTTCCTGTGTTGGAGCTTGTTTCCTGAGCTCACGTTTCCTTTGTTCTTGGTTCACACCTTGTTTGGGTAAGCATGTCTTCAGGTGTCTCTTTATGAAAAGAGTCATGGATGGTCAATCTGTGAGACTTCCTAATATCTAAAAAAAGAAACAAAACCCCAAACCTCTGTATTCAAATCTTGTAACTTGATAGATAAACTAGCTGGATTTGGATTGTGACCTGTCAGTCATTGTCCCTCAGAAGTCTATATCTTGGTCTTTTAATGTATCCTGTTCCTGTTCCTGTTGAAAGTCACGGTCATTCTGACTCTTAACTGTTTCTCTGAAAGATCTTCTGGAAATGTCTGGAATCTTCTCATGCGGTGCCTGCATGCTGTCCCATGCTGTCTCACAGTAATAAGGTCACCTAAGGACTCATTGTTCTGCTGGGTGCTTGGTTACCTTCAGTTTGGACACTTGTGCCCATCAATCCACGAAAGATTCTCATGTCTTTCCTGTGAGTCGTGTTTCTGAAAGGCCTCTTGTTTGGATATTAAGCTCCCTGAACATGTCCTTTGATCTTTTTCTCTTTCCTATTATTTTAATCTTTGCCCTTTGATTCTTTGAATCCTACCTCAACTTTTTCTGCCAGCCCTTCTGTTCAAGTTTTGTTTTATTTGGTGATGCTCCTGCCTCTGCCTTCAGCATTTCCTACAGGCGTGCACCACCACATCCAGCTGTCTTTTTATTTTGAGGGTGAGGGGGTAGCTCTGTTGGTAGAATGTTTGCCCAGCATGCATGCACAAAGTCCTGGGTTCAATTCCTAGTCCCACATAAAGAAAGCAGCCCCGAACTTGGGAGGTAGAGAAAGGAAGATCAGAAGTTCAAGGTGATCCTGGGCTGCATGAGACCATCTTTCAAAGAATAAATAAATAAAAACAAAAATTCTTTGGATTCCTGCTCCCCTCTGGGTATTTTGTCTCAGGAAGAATGCTAATAATAGACTTTTCCAGGTCTTCTCGGTGTGGTGTTTCAACTTGCTTTTCCAGGCTGCTCAGGTCACCCTCTGTCTTCTGCACTAGAGGCTAACTCAGTTGTGTGCTCATGTGTAAAATCCAGGGACAAGAAAGTTCGCTGGTGGCTTTGTACACAGGACGGGGCTTGTTGACAGGATCTTTCTCTGAGGGTCAGGCAGAGCCCTTTAGCAGAGGAGGTGCCGGTGGCAGGATGGGGAGGGGCTTTTCTAGGAGCTGCTGAGATGAGGGCTGGCTGGTCGGGAAGGCACGACCCTTGCCATTTATGTGTGGCTTGTTGCTTCATTCACTTGCTTTTAACCTGGTATCCACCAGTCCTGAGTTCAGCCATGGTNCTCTTTCTAATGCTANACAGCAGAGTTCTGTCTTCTACTGGGGTTGGGAGCATGGAGGGGAGGGAAATGGGGAAAGGGGACTTGAGACCCTACTTCCTAAACAGCCTTTCACCTAGTCAGTGTGTTTAGCCGCTGTCAGTGCTTGGTACTGCCAAGTCCTGAGCTATTTGAGAGTTTTGAAATCTAGTTTCTTTCCTGGTTTTTCCCCTTGAGTAGTTTAGGATTTTGTTCTCTTTTTTAATGAAATTACCTTTTAAGCTTTCAAGTTCTTGTGAATGTCTTCTTTCTCGCTACATTGTATTTAGTTTTAGTCTTTCACTGTAATGTGAGGCAGTTTGAAGTAAGAATGCCTACATGGCCCTTACTATCCATAACAATCAAATTAATTCTAACATATATTCATTCCATATTTATCAATGTCAATGAAAGATTGTGGGTGATTAAGAAACTTTTTGCCTTCCGCTGCCATCTTGATTCCTTTGTTTTCTGTGCTCTTTCGTCTGGTCAGACTCCATCGGATTACACCGAGTAGAGAACGTCAGCCACACAGAGCCTGCTGTGAGCCTTCACTTGTACAGTCCACCTTTCGACACGTGCCATGCCTTCGATCAAAGAACAGGGCATAAAAACAAGGTCACCATGACGTTCCACAGCAAATTTGGAATCAGGACTCCGTTTGTAAGTATAGTTTCCTGGGTTCAAATGACTTAGAAGGGGCTGGAGAGATGGCTCAGACGTTAAGAACACTGGCTGCTCTTGCAGAGGACCCAGATTCAGTTCCCAGGATCCACATGGGTTCCACACCATTTTTAACTCCATCTCTAGGGGATCTAGTGCCAGTGTCCTCTTACAACCTCTATGGGCAGGCATGCACATTGTGCACATACATACATGGAGGCAAAACACTCGTACACATAAATCTTTTTAAAAATGCATGACTTAGAGGTTAGCAATAGTATGTTGCATGTAGGCTTTTATTGTTCTAAGTTTATTTAATGTGCTGGAGAAATGGCTCAAGAGCTCATGGTTCTTGCAGAGAACCTGTGTTTGGTTCCCAGGATTCCTTCCCAGAAGCTGACAACTGCCTTTAACTCCAGGTCCAGGGAGATCAATGCCCCTGGCCAACTTGGGCACCTGTGCTCACATGCACATACATACACATTATTTTAAAAATAATAAGCATTATTTAGATATCATAAATCTAAGATATTCTTGAATGAAATCTCAGCATAAAAGTCCAGTCTATCCTTATTATTTCTTAAACATTGGAGATAATTTATTTTTTAAATTAAATTAAATGCAAAGACTTGTTTCTTGAGAAGTTTCAATGTGCATGCTCACTCCTAAAGAAAATGTTGTCTCCACTTGAGAAATAAGACTGACNTCTTTATTGGCCTGTTTCCCACTACTATGACTTAATGTTTATAGGTCGAGTTTCCTGAGACATCTATAAATTGCATTTGCTGANACTGTGTTTTGACTGTCACGTGTGCTAGCTAGTTCATTGAGATGTTCTTTAGACCACAAATATATTGAGATATGCTATATGCTAAGACATCCTTCTTGAAGGACAAGCNTTTCCCCNGTATAAGGCAACCACTAGTACTATGGTAGGACAGTCTTCTGCTGTTGNTGAAGTAAATTGGGATGGTCTTCATTCAGTCATGAATGAAGTACATGGAAACCTATCAAGAAATGGTACATGGAAACAGGATGCCATAGTCCTCAGTTAACTTATTGTACTGTTTTGCCTTTGTTTTCNACNTTTGGAACTCTAAAAGATAGTCCTATCACAAGAAGAAAGCCATAAGGCTCCATTGCCATGGCCAGGCTTTCAAATTCTGCTTGAGAAACAAGACCACTTAGAGCAGTGGTTCTCAACCTTCCTAATGCTGCAACCCTTTAATATAGTTCCTCATGTTGTAGTGACCCCCAACCATAAAATCATTTTTGTTGCTAGCTGTATTTTGTTCATAACTGTAATAAGCTACTGTTATGAATCATAATGTAAATATCTGTGTTTCGGACAGTCTTTGGGGGATTACACCCCACATGTTAAGAACCATTTACTTAGCACAAGCCTTCATGCCTTGTGCAGACATTCTTACACNGCTTTCTCTTTTCCTTCCTGACAGCCAACTTCAGGCTCACTGGAGAACAACTAAGGCATACCAAGCCCTGCGAAGTTTTGCTTCTGGGCCCTCTGAATGTTTACTTTGGGCAGAGAGGCTGCCCACCATTTGCTGCCCAGTAACACAGTTCAATAGCCCGCGCTCAGTTCTACTGCAAAGTGGGCACTACGGAAGCAAACAGTGTCCTGAGCCATGCAGGAGAAAATCCCACTGAAGAAAACCTCACATGATTTTTAATGGCCAAATCACATTGTTCCACGTTCTTCTGTCCTCTANTCCATGGAAACTCTACTGGGGGGTTTCATTGGGGGCATCTCAGCCTTTGGTAACTCTCTGGTCTCAGAGCTGTAATTATCAAAAGTAAAAGTCAGAAAGTACAAACTATCAAATGTCTGTTTTGATATGCCTGGAAGACTTTGTATGTTCTTAAAATTTGACGGGGATTTTTTAAATCTGGATTTTATTTTTTCAAGCCTCTTTGACAAATTCCTATGC
>LZPO01007983.1:153950-167829 GCA_001675575.1 Neotoma lepida | reverse complement strand
TGGAGTGAAGCTGATTAGTACAAAAACTTGCAGTACTTATCGCAGACTCTTGTGTGTGATAAATCCTCCATGAATATTAAAGTTCAGCTAAAATCAAACATCTCTCCAAAAACTACTTCTTAGGAAACACATGCTTCATGCTAGGTACTAGATTAGGTCTTGAGTACATAAAGATGAATAAAACATAGTCTTTTCTTCAAGGTGCTCATAATATAATTTTGTTTTTCAATCTGTGGAATGGAGGTTCCTGGGGAGACTTTTTCAAAAGGTCTGTTTGTTAGNAAGACTAAAGAAATAGACCATCTCATACAGGCATGCTTTATTTTAAAAGTATATATAGTTACTTTGATATTTATAAATGTTAAAAATCAACTAAGAGAACTTAATTTCATATTTTTTCATTACATGTAATCTCAAACAATACTCAAGGACCACGTATGATCATGTGGTGGTACCCAATATTGTCTGCAGGATATTAAAATAGTGTGTTATGGTGAAATTGGTGGATATAGTGGTTGAGTGAACTCTTGTTCACTTCTCAAGGAAACTCAATCATTTCTGCTTCGGTGTGGGGGAAACTTTGCTCTTGAAGAAATTAGGGTATCAAGATACTGCAGGGTAGAGAATTACACTCAAGGAAATATTGATCTAAGAACTTATAGGTACTTTCCAAAAGGCTAGACATTATCAGTATTTATTTTTTTCCTTGCTATGATAAAACATATGACAAAATCAACTTGTTTGGCAGGAAGGGCTTTTGTTGGCTCATGGTTTGAGGGTAGAGATTGTCCTGGTAGGGAAGATGTCAGGACAAGAGTGGCTCTAGTTGTGGTAGCAGGGACATGAAGAGGTGGTTTCCATGAATTTGTAGCCAGGAAGTCGAGAAAGATGAAATGCTGGACATCAGCTGGCTTCAATCTTTTCTCCTTTTTATTCAGTCTAAGACCCCCAACTCATGGAATGCTGCTCATACTCAGTTCAACTCCCCTGGAAATACCCTCATAGACGCACCCAGAGGCAGATCTCCAAATCAAGTTGATATAAAGACTATCACAAGTCCACCCCTTCTTCTGATATGGAAGAACATATCACTTCTTAAAAAAGACTTATTCTTACTTTTATTTGTAGTGGTGTGTTTGTGCTATGTGTGTGTTGGGATGGTATTGTAGAAGTCAGAAGAGTGTGACAAGTGCCCTGTAGCTGCAGTTACATGTGGTTGTGAGATGGGTGCTGGGACCCAAACTCAGATCCTCTAGAAGAGCAGCGAGTATTCTTAACTGTTGAGCCTCCTCTCCAGCTCCCAAGCATCTCACTTTTAAACCGTAACATTTTACCCCTAGTCCTCAAAGGCCATCTCATAATGCAAAATGGATTTAGTCCATCTTTAAACATCTCCAAGGTCCTACCATTCCAACTTTGTTCAAAAGTGTAAATGCAGAGCAATGTCAGTGTTGAGAACTGAGAGACCTAAACGGAGACCCAGAGTAAACTTACCAGAACCTGAGAATTCCAGAATCCTGATAGCATTTCTAGTGTGCTCACTGCTCAATCACATTCTCTTAGTTTCACCAAGGAAAACAAAAACAAATAAATAAAATATTAAATGCAGAGTCTCTCACAACACTCTAGCCATTTCTAAACTGTGAGCTCCCCTTAGTTAAAAAAATAAAGTTACATACTTTTAATATATAATGGCAGAAATGTTCATTCCCCCTTTTCCAAAAGGAGGAATAGAGGCATATCAGGGAAAGACCAAGCCAAATTAAGACTAAAATTCAGCAGGGCAGACCCCCAGTCCTGCAGCTCCATCACTGGTATGTGAGGCCCTTGGCAGCAGCAGCTGGGTTTAAACAGCCCCACTCCCTCAGTTCTGCCATCNATGGTGCNTGTGATCTCTTTCTCAGAAAGCTCTACTCTGTGCTCGCATCTGTCATTGGCTATCCCATAGTCCTAGCTCTCCACCATCCTGGGGTCACNCATTGTAACCTAGGCTTTGACCTTCATGGCTTCATGTAGTGGCTTTTGAGGGCTTGCTCACAAAGAATCTGACCCTTCCACACTTTGCCTGACCTCAGCAGTTTTCGGGAACCTTGTTGCAAGCCTCATGGTCCCCTCACTCTTGCATTTTGCATGCCTGCCAAACCAGCACAATGCAGACAATGCTGTTAAGTTCTACCAGCTTTAGGTACAGTCTGACCCCTTCTATCATAGCTGCAGTGGCCTCTGTGCATCCTATCAGCTGAACCTGGGAGAATACTCCCCTCGGTTGTTGTTTTGAAAAGCGAACCCCATCAGTAGTGTTCTGAGGAAGGCTCTCTCCTTCCAGATTATTTACATTTTCACAAGTTGGAGCCTTCAGTGAGTGGGTCAGGGAATCTTTCCTACTGTCCTANGGAGGACCATTTGGTTTTCCTTCAATAGCACTAGTCTCTTCAACAATTATAGCTGCTCTCTATGCACTCACTTTGTTGGAGTCTTTAAGCTTGCTCCCACTCCTTTCTTAACCAATCTGTACATTTTCCATGTCTTCATATTTTGAATTATCATTATAAATCTCAATAAATATACTGACCAGTAACCATGCCACAGCCTGAGCATTATGCTNTCTTGAAATTTCTTCTGACAAACAGCTTAGTTCATTACTTTTGAATTCAGTCTTACTTAATTATAAGGACACGGACAGAAAGCAACCCCATTTTGGGGCTCCAGAATATAACATACAAGACTTCAGGTCCAATTCCCAGTAGAGTCTCTGCTTCCCTCTGTTTCCCCCNCATCTAGTGTCTCCATTTCTATCAGCATTCTGGCCTTCTGAACTCCCACCACATGCTATATCCCGAAGCTCCAAACTATTCCACATTCCTCCCTCACACCAGTTCAGATGCTCTAAGAACNGCATGCACAGGTTCCTCACACTAGCCACCCCATCTCTCAGTACCAGTTTTCTGTATCAGCAACTTTTCTTGTTGCTGTGACAGAAATGCTTGAAAAGAGCAGACTGAGGAAGGAGGCATTTGTTTTGGCTTATGGTTGGAGGGCACAGTCCATCACAGCAGGAAAGACACAGTGGCAAGAGAAGGTCTCCCTGTGGGTGAGGCAACTGGTCACAGTTTATCCACAGTCAGGAAGCAGAGCAATGGATACTGGTCCTCATATGCCTTCTTCTTCTCCTTTTATTCAGTTCAGGATCCAAGNCTACAAGATGATGCTCTCCACATTCAGAGTGGTCTTCCCTCCTTAGTTAAATCTCTCTGGAAGCCCCTGGTGGANCNACCAGAGTGTGTCTCCTAGGNGATTCCAAATCTAGTCAAGTTAACATTAAATATTAATCATCACAGTGTCTTGGTCCTTTTTTGTGTTGTTAAAGACCAAGTCATTTATAAAGAAAATTTATTTTTCACATTTCTAGGACAGAAATGTGACAAAATGGGGTTGCTTTCAGTACCTAGATACAAAGATATGGTGAGGGCTTTTGTGTTACCCATGGCAATTGGCAGAAGGGCAGAGAGCTTTGAAACAAAAGAGAGGAAGAAGACCAGGCTCATCCTTTTAAGAAAACCAGAAAACCACCCCTGTGACAACTAACNTACTCTTGTGATAACACATTCATCCAGAAAGGAGGGCAGTGTCTTCATGGCCAGACCACTTCTTTAAAAGCACCCTCCCCCCTCAGCATTGTTACATTAGGGATTTAAGTTTCCAGACACAATAGAACAACAGCAGGTACCCTTCATAGATGAGGATGGAGAGCGATACTCTCAGAAAAAAAAAATCAGAGCTCCAGGCAACAAACATTGGTGTGTGTGTGTGTGTGTGTGTGTGTGTGTGTATCGCTTTCCTGAATTCAGCAGAAGTGAGAGGAGATCTCCCAAAATTCCAAGATTGGAGGTGGTATGGAATAGAGAAACTTGTGCTTGCTAGCTGAATCTAGACTTCCATGAATGCTTCATGGATGAAGGTCTCTAGAGACAACCAAAGAGAGAGGCTTCGAGAAGCATTTGACACCTGCTGTTGTCCTAATACTGGACACGCCATGCAATTCTTCAGACCCATGTGATTAGCTGTCAGCTAGGAGGTGTAAGTTCTTAAGTGATGCCTTATACTGGAAATAGTATGTCAGTAGAAAGCAGGAGGGGCTTGGAATTTGGACCTGTTGTGGGATATCGACCAGAGAAGACTACCCAGACACTGGTTTAAGTCAACAGGAAGTCTTTATGATCTGTCTAGTGACTACACTGGGTATTTGGGATCCCAGTGTACCCTCGAGCCTTTCTCAGGATAGTTATATTCTGTGTTGACATACTTCAGTTAACAAGAACAGTTAGCCAGAAGCAGACCTACAGAAGCCAAAAAGCAAGCTTAGTTCATTTAGAGACTTTCTCAGAACTATGGACTTAGGTATTTGTTTTCATTTTGGCAGGTGGTTCTGTCTNTGTGCTGATTTGATTGTTTTGTTTTGTTGTTTTTGTTTTTTGGCTTTTCAAGACAGGTTTTTGTCTGTAAACGCCCTGTCTGTCTTGGAACTCACTTTGTAAATCAGACTGACCTCAAACTCAGAGATCCACCTGCCTCTGCCTCCTGAGTGCTGAGACTAAGCCATGCACCATCACTGCTTGGCCTATGGGCTAGGTTTTATAGCCTCAATGGTACTTCCATCACGGAATCAATTGTGCTAAGGTCTAGGTGCCTGTTACAGGACCTGTCACAGTTTCAGTTTTTGTCTTGACAACGATTTCCATAGAGCTCCAATTGCACAGACTTTCATTCTAACATCCTGGGTGGAAGTGAAACTGTGGGCAGTACAGAACCCTGTACATGCTGTGTACTTTTCCTATATGTACAGACAAGTGCTGTGTCCTGTGGTAGATGTGTATAAGAGACATGGGCAGTACAGAACCCTGTACATGCTGTGTACTTTTCCTATATGTACAGACAAGTGCTGTGTCCTGTGGCTGTAGCTTTGGTGGTTTGAAATGTGACAGCAAAGGTCATTCTTATGATAGAGCTTAGTCCCAACATCGGNTTTTTCTTCCCTTATCAGTGGAGAATTCACACTTTCACTCACAGTAAGCACTTTTTGCCTTCTCTTTGCCACACCCAAGCTGTCAGCATCACTACTCTCACACTAAACTAAAGATTAAGTAAACTAAAGGCTGCCTAAACGTAAGTGCTATAAAGGGCAGCCCCAGTGATCTGGAAGCCAGGTTGGTTGCCCAGTGAATAAAGGGTGAGTCATGCATATCACATGGACACAATGGACACAATCGAGATCCTGGACAGAGTGAGAGGGCAGTGCAAGACTTTATCCCACAACTCGGAGCAATATACAGTTTAAAAGGTGTGATCTTTCTCCTTCTGGAACTTATGGTATAATATTTTCAGGCTACTATAGACTAGTGAGTAAGTAAAACCATAGAAAGTAAAATCAGAATTAAGAGGAGACTACTGTATTCACACACCAGTCAACTCTGAGTCTGTGCTATCCTTTTTTCCCATAGCTCAAGTATTTTCTTTCTTTCTTTTTTAAAATTTAACTTTATTTAAAATTTTTATTTGCATGAGTATTGTGCCTGCATGTATGTTAAGCTCACCACGTGTGCACTGCCACAGCAGCCAGAAGAGGGCATTAGATTCCCCTGGAACTGGAGTTGTATACAGACCGTTGTAAGGTACCATGTAAGTGCTGGGAACAGGACCCAGGTCCTCTGCAAGAACAGCAAGTGCTTGAAACCACAGATCCATCTCTCTAGCCTCTCCTTCCCTTAAAAGCTCCCTTCATTAACTAACAAAGTTGCTGTGGCCTGATGAACAATGATGCTTTCTAGTAGTTAAGGATGCTTTGCTGTCCAACATACTGGCAGGTGAACCCTGGCTTTGAAAATAACTAAACCGGAGAGCTCAAATAACACAGAGATTCAAATGTCTTCATTACAATGTATCCCCACAGGTTTGCTTGAAGAATTAAGTGAAATGAGATCAAAGTTCCCTTTAGTCATTTGAAGCTTGCCAGAGCAGTCTTTGTCACATACCACCACGCTCGCAGCATTCACTTAACGTTTTCTTTGANCCTGTTAAAAAATTTAATTTGAAAAAGCAAATAGAATATCATTTTCCCCGGTGATACAATTNAAGAGGAGACTGAAAGGAGACNAGTCCTAATCAGACACAGNAGCAGGTCTAAGGCGATTCGGACAGACTCTCACAGGAAGACCAAGCAGGACACAGAGAAGATAGCCATCTGCAAGCCACAGTGGGGAGGCCAACGAGACTTCTACCTTCCAGAACTGTAAGAAAAGAAAACCTTTCTGCTGTTAAGGCACTCAGTCTGTGGTCCTCTGTTAGAGTACTCCTGGAGAGTTAATGGAGAGTCAACATTCCCTAAATGAATAACAAGCAGTGAAGGGCAGAACATTTATCCTCCATCTACAATGCCACTCAAAGTCACCCACAACTTAGTGGGTTTGAGAAAGCCAGGCTTGTCTAATTTCACAGAGATAGTCCCTACTCTCACAGAAAACCTTAGAGTCTTCACGTTCTTGCCCCTTTATCATCCCCATCCTTCCTTGTAATCATCTTGCAGGGACTAAAGGCTCCCACCTAAAATCTATGGTATGTTTCCTTTGGGAACTTTCGGTTTAATATTTTCAGGCTACTATACACTATTGAGCAAATAAAACTACAGAAATTGAAACCAGAATTAAGAGGCGACTCCTGTAGTCACACACCAGTGGGGTCNGGGATATCGGGGANACAGAGAGCTTCAGAACCATCCTCCCACCAATCTGTGCATCTCTGAGGACCAGCCACAGGCCTGGTCTCCCACTCACATCCATAGACATACATGTCTACTAAGTTGATAGTGTATCCTTCCTGCTGCTGATACAGCCAAAGAAGTCAGCACAGCTGGAGTCTCAACTGCTTCCCAAATGTGGAAGAGAGGAAACCTGGCATCTTCTCCACAGTTCTAGGAATTCTGACTGTCAGTGACTTAGTCTGTAATATATGTATTTGTGTGTGTGTGTGTGCATGTGTGTGCATTCATATATATGTATACATTCAAACATGTATTTAAAAATATGTATAATTCACATATATTGACCAGATAAGGCAGTGTTACAGGTCCTAAGTGTCTTTTAGCTTTCCCACTTACAACCAAACAATGATTCAAACAATTTATGGGATCAGAACAAGTGTTTGAGGGAACTTCTCTCTAACTACTTCATCCAAGAAGTAATCGGTAAGAGATGGAAACAGTAGCACACGACCCATAGCTAGCTAGGAGACAGACACAAGGGCAAAGGAACAAGACAAAGCCTCAGTCAGTCTGCAGAGCTGCNAGTGNGCTGTGAGCACAGTGATGCAAGTGGAATGTGTTGGAAGCTTCTAGAAACCCCCAGTGCAAACAGCAGCTCAGCTGTGGACAGAAAGACCACAGCAATCATTCACTGAGATTTAGGGTTTGGGTGTTTGTGGTCACTGTTTCTTTTTAGAGTAAATCCTTTCATCTTAGAAAATGTTCTGGCTGTAACCCTCTGAGTTACATATCATGTTCCNATGCATACATTTTGGTGAAACCTCAGCCTATAAATAGGTCCTTTTTCTTGCTTTGAAGTTTCTGTACACTAGGAGTTTGGAAAGTCTACTGAAAAGAAGACCAGAGTCCATATCTAAGTTCTGGTTTCTACTGGCCTCATGCGTCTTGGAGGACTGTGACCTGTGACGGGAAAACCCAGTATTCTCTTTCCCATTGAAGTGTTTCTTGTAACAATGTAGTTTATAGGAAGTGGAGCCAGGCAAGCATCTCTGCTTCACATAAGCTTGCACGTGGGTGTACCAACAACCAATGTTTTAGCTGCCGGACTTACCTGCCATGTAGCTCTTTATACNTGGACACTGTCCTGTTTCTATTCGTTTTAAATCAACGACAAACTCATATCCTCAGAGTCTCCTGTGCTCAAGTCCTATGTCCTTGCTCCTACCTGGTTCTGCCCCATGACCACAGGTCCTGGATCCATGGGAGGAACAGTCAGGTACAAAGGGGCTCCATGCAACACTTATCTGTGGTGTTTACACGGCTCTTTGTTTATTTTTNAATTTTATGTGTATAGGTGTTTTGTCTCCACGACTATTTGTGCAGCACTTTTGTGCCTGGAGTCTGCAGAGGCCAGAAGAGGGTGTCAGATCCCCCTGGCACTGGAGTTACAGACAGTTGTGAGCCACTATGTAGGTTCTCAGAATTGAACCTGGGTCCTCTGGAAGGAAGCAAGTGCTCCTGACAACTGAGTCATGTCTCCAGCCCCTTTGCTTGGTCCTTGGAAGCAACTTTAACATGGACATTTCCTTTCTCCTTGCAATGCGTCTTCTCATCTGCTTTCTGTGTCCAGTGGCCTCCTGGAGCCTGGGACTCTAAGGAGATTGTATCTAAGGGAGGTTTGGGAATGATGAAGTACTATAAGAAAGAAAGGCNCACTCACTCTTGTGAACATCCTCACTGCTCTTCTAACGGGTCCCCCTGAAGAGCGCAGTCCCGAGGAAACTGCTCTTTGCTGGGTACCACGCTCTCCCAGGAATGGACTCCGTNTCTGTCCGCTAGCAAAGGGGCTCCGGAGAGTTCTTTCCCTTCTTTCTTGTCTGGACCAATCTGCTTTCTTTTCCTTTTCTTTGTTGTTGTTGCTGTTGTTTTAAAGACAGTCTCACTACCTAGCNCTGGTTAGCCTGGAACTTACTATGTAGACCAGGCTGGCCTCAAACTCACGGAGATTTTCCTGCCCCTGCCTCTTCTCTCCTCNCTCTAGTGCTGGAATTAGAGGCGTGCATCACTATGCCTGCTCTCCTGACCAAATTCTCAAGAAACACTCNTTTGCTGATGACCTTCTATCACAGAAAATCTAGTCACTCTGGGATAAATAGTAGCACATGAAAATCGTGGGAAGTCGATTTTTCTAGCCTTGTTCCTGTCCATCGTAATTACTTTCTGTATTTACTACCAACATAACAAGAGTCATTTGCTCACTCCTGGACAGACATTTCTGGAGGAGAGAGCCTTCTTCTGGGAAGGAAATACCTCTACAAACAAGCNNCCAGAAGAACCAATGTCGGCATGCTAGGGGAAGGCAGTGCACGTAAGAGTTCCNCCTAACCTGCTGGAGTCCTTTGTAGGAGTCCTAAGAGCCTGGCTGACAGCCTCTAATATAGTCTCTGACAATGTCACTTACAGGCACATATTTCCCCCACTTGAGGGGAGGCAAGACTGGTGACTTAGTCCTAACAGTGAAATGCAGTCAAGGTGATGGGTTGCCACCTCTATGATCATATTGCTGTATATGATTCCATATAGATGTCTGAGCCACGGTAGCTCTGTGGCTNACTGTGAAGTAACAAGTACNCATAGAAGGTGCCCACGTGGCAAGCATCTGAGGGCAGGGGCTCTCAGTCCTACATCTAAGGAACCAATTAACTCTGGGAGCCTGGAGTGGATACTACCCCAGTCCAGCCTCTAGGTGGGTGAGTAGTTTGGCTGGCATTTAGAGCAGAATGATATATAGATAAGGAATTTTCAGATGCTTGAAACATGGAAGTTGTGAGGGGACAGATGGCTACTGCTTTAAGCTGTTGATTTTGTAGTTATTCTGTGGCTAGAGAATGGATGCAGAGACTCTCTCGACAAGAGCCATAGCTAAGCAGCATTCTGCAGGCTCCCACAGCCGGTTAGGACNGCTGCCACCACCCAGCCCCAACACACCCCTTAGGATCCTTCCAGCTAGAGCTCCAATTCTGTAGAGAACTCCCCTCACCTGGGCAANCACAGATAGCCTCTGTACCTCTTAGCACTCCTTAAGATCAGAATGACTANAGAGAATTATTTGAAACTAGACTTCAGACAAGGAAAAAACCCTGAAGCACCTCCCAAGTCCCTTGTGTGTCACTGAAGGGCCTGCACAGACTTGTCTTCTCCCATTCCAGTCCCATACACTTCTGAGGATCTTCTTCTTGGACAGTCTATAAAACACAAGTTCCACTGTGGGACTCACTCTTCTGAAGTGAGGTACAGCCTCCCAGCAGTCCATATAAATCATGCAGAAGTTTCAAATTATCTCATTCATTAACCCAACAGATTCCCCTCTCTANAAAACAAATATATCAGTGCCTATTTTATAGTTTTCATGAAATGAGTTCATGTATGTAGATTGTGTGAGTAGCATTGCNTATCAGTGTATGCAATTATCATTGTTGTGATCTCTAGTGTTATTTATTAATATGGCATAGACAATGAGCTGGCCTTTGGAAATACAGAGAAGTGTAAGATGAAGACCTTGCAGCTGGGTCCTTATCTAGTTACCTGAAAGTTAAGTTCGGAATGGAGAAATCAGGCCAGGAAGTCTGATTAAGGCTTAGAAAGCAGACATTTGAGAGCACGGAGGGTGAAAAAGCACATCGTAGACAGGAGAAGGATAAAGCTGGGGGGCAGGGGTCACAAAATAGACCGGGTCCAATAGCGGCCTCTGTCTGCCTGGTGTCTCAGGAGTCAATTGGTTTGAAGGAGAAGCGATAATCCACTCCACCCGTTGCATGGCAACTACAGGGTTGTGCCAGCTCCTGCAGTGAAAGTAAACTGTGTGTACAGTCACCCTAGCTAGAAGCAGCAAATGCATACGTGGTACATGATAATATTTATGTATGGCTTCAGTAAGACTGTAACTCATTGAGAAGTTTGATTTGACTGCTCTTCTTTCAGGAGGCTGGTGGGAACTCTGATGGGCAAATGGTCTCTGTTTCCCTGGAACACTGTTCCTCTTTATGGACGGAACAGGATATAGCTAAGTTTTCTGGGAGTGAAAAAGAAGAGGGGTTTCCCTACCCTGTATGGAGCAGTTGTTTCAAATTAATTTCTTGGCCATCNGCCTAGGCCTCCAGACAAAGATGCCATTCAGAATTAAAGCCTGGGAGTTTCTTCATTAAGCTCTTGTTGGAAGAAGGTAATACGAGCTCGGGGCTCGGCTTATGCTGTGGTATGATGGATGCCGGTGGGTTTCAGTCCNTGGCTGAACTCACAATTCTTTCTTTTCATCTCTGCACTTAGAATGACACCAGCAAATGACCAAATATTCACTGTCCGTGTGCTGATAATAAACCACTGAGCACTGGTTAATAAAACTAGGTAAGGAATGGCTAACTCTTTAAAGGGACAGCAGAACTCATAACACAGTGGCTTACGGGGGTTCTCATGGGAAGGGGACCTTGGGATCACTTCTAAAATAATATGGTACCAACANAATTTCAATTAAGAAACTGCTCAAACACTGTGCCTATAGCAATGACTAGTCCCCTTTCTAGCTAATGAATACATCTTGTTCTGATTTTTCTGGCTTGAAAGGATACAAAAGAATTCTCTCCCATGCTTCTGCTGAGCTCCTCTGCTGAGCTTTATCAGTGAGTGTTTCCCATGTGATTGTAGCTGTGTCGAGTTCTTGTCCAGCCTACCCCAGGGTGCCTTGATTTCCACCATTGGTATTGTCCTCTAAGTTTGAGGCCTTATATATCAACTAGGGATACATAAGCCTGCATCAAGTTCACTGTTCGTTTCTTGGGATGAAGCTGAGGCATCACCATGAGGCAGGTAGGCCTTGTGAAAGCTNAGTCTTGGTATTTACTNCCCTGGATACGTTCTTTGAATGCCCCTGAGTTTAAAGACCTTGANAGAACAATATCTCTTCCCTCTAAAATAATACAAATACTTAATTGAGATATGACTGCTTTGTGTTGGTTTGTGTGAAGAAATCCAGTGTGTAGTAGAGCAATCCATAATTATCAACTATTCATGTCATAGTTTGATTGGAAGGCAGGCAAAGGAGAGTGGAAGATGACTTTCTGTTGGGAAGTGTATGGACCACAACGGAGGGGCGGAGTTTTACAAGAGGCCATAGCAGAGGGATACCAACTGATTTCTTTGAATCACCATCTCTCAAAGACTTGATATTGGTTGTTGACAACTTGTGCTGATGACTTCTACAAAAACATCATGTCTGTTCCCCACCCAATTTCTAGTAGTCAGCGTTTTTAGGACACTTTATAGAAGGCAGAATAGTGGCTCCCCAATGATACAAATGTCCAGGTCTGCATAGTGTGTGACTATCTACCGTATATGGAAAAAGGGACTTCACAAATGTGACCAAGATTCTGAACTTTGATATGATGCACTTTCCCTGGATTATCTGGCAAATTCTTTTTTGTTGTTGTTTTGTTTTGTTTTTGTTTTGTTTTGTTTTGTTTTTTGTTTGTTTGTTTTTTGGGACAGGGTTTCACTGTATAGCCCTAGCTGTCCTGGAACTCACTCTATAGATCAGGTTGGCCTTGAACTCACAGAGATACGCCTGCCTCTGCCTCCCGAGTGCCGGGATTAAAGGAGAGTGGCAGCAAATTCTGATTTACCCCAATGAGCAGTGTAAGAAGAGAAAGAGTCAGGCAAGAGTAAGAAAGCAGAGATTCATACTCTAGAGGAACTCACGCTGGCCATGAAGGCAGAAGAAAATGGTCATGAGTCAAAAAACGTTGGCAGCCTCTGTAGCCTGTGTAAGGCCCTCGGCTCATAACTGACAGGGAAAAGGGCACCTCGGACTGACAGCTGCATGGAGCTAGAGCCTGCCAACAACCCCCATGAGCAAGGAAATGCATTGTCCCCAGAACAGCACAATCCACAGAAGTAAAACAAAAACCTTGATTTCACTTCATTCACCTTTCAAATATTCATGAAGCAACTATAATGAGGAAGGTCCTGAGCCAAGGGCATGAATAAGACCCAGTTGGAGCTCTCAAAATATTTATAGGAAGATAATGGGAGAGCTGGGAAAAGGGTTCAGACTCTGAAAACAACGTGTTCTGCCTTAATTCTAAGAACTACTCAACCTCTCCTCTTGCCTACTATTTCAAAACAGTTAGTCACAGTGGAGGTGTATAATGTTTTGCCAGCTCATTGGCATGGATCTAGTGCAAGCAAACTAGAGAAAGGCACTGTTTTCCCATCCTTGGTCTGACTCCCTTCCTGTGGGGCTTTAGCCATTTCATAAACACCCTCATCAGACTGCTGTTCCCCAGTGACACAGTGACATCATTTCCGCTCAGAAGTGTGCCTCAGAATCATCTGGAAGGCTTATTAAAACACAGGTTCCTGGACCCATCTCAGAGGAGCTGACTTAGTAGATGTAGGTTGGGGTCTGAGAAGGCATTTCTTGCAAGATCCCAGATAATGCCTCCAGTCCACAGGCTGCACTCTGAATGTGCTTGGCATGTTGTTCCTGGGTTATTAGTAAATAAGGCTGGTGGAGCCATGACAGTTAGAAGGAGACAGATCTCAGAAAACATGTCATATACTTCATCATTGGTGACGTACTTTTGGATGTCTGAGCCCCAATAGTCCTCTACACAGGTCCTTTCTATATTTAAAAAAATACTTTGTTTTACTTTTGTAAATGTATNCGTTTGTGTGTGTCTTCATGAAGTATGTGTACCAAGTATGTGAGGAGCCCNTGAAGGCCTGAAGAGGTCACCAGATTCCCTGGAATTAGAGTTACAGGTAGTTACAAACTGTCAGTGGGTGCTGGAACTCTTAACTCTCTCTCCAGCCATCACCATCCAAGTTCTTCCCTGCTGCCATCCTTACTTTACTCTAATAACCTGGAGGGCTCTGCAACTTGCTACAAACTCAGACCACTGAGGAAGACTCTTAAGATACATGGGGACTGGAGAAACAGATCAGTAACTAAGAGCATTGGTTACTCTTCCAGAGGACCTGAGTTTGATTTCTAGCACCCACACGGTGGCTCACAACCTCTGTAACTCAAGTTCCAGGGGAAGCAACACCCTCTTTTGGCCTCCAGAGCAC
>LZPO01007983.1:82934-98068 GCA_001675575.1 Neotoma lepida | reverse complement strand
TCCTGGAACTCTCTCTGTAGACCAGGCTGACCTCAAACTCACAAAGATCCACCTGCCTCTGCCTCCGGGGTGCTGGGATTAAAGGCGTGTGCCCGGCAGGTCCTGTGATTCTTTGGCAAACAAATTCTGTTGAACCTCATTATCAGTATAGATGTAAGGCAGAGAGCTTGTGAATCTGACGGTGTAAGGAGTGATAACGGTAATGGACAGGAAGTTGCTGAGGCTAAGAGGTGACGTGAGGGTGTCCATGCTGGTAATGACTCATCTGGACTTTGGCTAGGTAATAGTGAGTTTTCAAAAGATTTTAAGTGAGTTTTTTGTTTGTTTGTTTGTTTAATTGAAGGATGAAAAAAGATAGGACACCCCTCCCCACAAGGAGAAATTGCAGGTTGTGGGGTGCTGCGACAGACATCTAATACACTGAAATTGCAGGGAAGATTAATGCTAAATGTGGCATGGTGCCCAGGACAGCCCCTGCTCCCAGGTTGGGAGACCCTGGATTAGAAGAGATTAGATTTGAGAACCATTAGGCATTTGGGACTGTAGTATCTCATGGATTAGTAATGGAAGATTTAGGATGATCAAGGAAGTGTTGTGATCACGTAAACGGGTGGTAAAAGCTGAGTTTGAGATGATACCCAATCCCAGTCGTAGGTGACCAGACAAGTTTAGAAGAGGTACTGTTAACTAAAATAATAAGGTTGCTTGTTTTAAATTTGTTAGAACAAATGTGGCTGGTAATCCATTCTGGTTTTCTTCAGTTTGTTTTGTTCAGAGTCCTGTGGTCAGGTGTGAATACCTAGGTATATTAGAATGAAGACATTTTTCTCTTGGAGAAAGAGTATTTAGTTTTACAGAGAAGAGTAAATGCCCAGTTTATAAAATGCTTTTTAAATTGTAGCTTCAAAATGTTTTATCTGGCCATGTGTGCTGGCACACAAGTAGTCCCAGCTCCTGTGGAGCTGAGGTGGTGTTTTACAAATTTGTAGTTGGCCAGGCAATGGTGGCACACACCTTTAATCCCAGCACTTGGGAGGCAGAGGCAGGCAGATCTTGTGAGTTCGAGGACAGCCTGGTCTACAGAACGAGATTCAGGACAGCTAAGTGCTACAGAGAAATCCTATTAGGGATTGCCAAAACTGTTGTCTCTCGCTACCTTTTTTTTTTTAAACTATATCAATGAGTACAGTTGTCTGAATGGTTGATGTGGTTACGTTTCCTCTCTGCTGTTAGGAAGGAACCCCTTCACTTTCTATAAAGCTTTAGTTGAACTGAAATTTTAACTCATGTTTAATCCACTGGTGAAAATCAAGGTGTGTGAAATTCTGATAGGAAGACTTCTGTATGTAGCCTTATTGTCATTTTAGCAAAAAACTTGGTTGATTTTTTTTTTTTTTCAAATTTATTAGCCTAAGTGATCTCTGAAATCTCTTACAGGTGATCACTGGTGGTCACTACGATGTAGATTGTCGATTGGAAGATCCCGATGGTAAAGTATTATACAAGGAGATGAAGAAACAGTATGACAGTTTCACCTTCACNGCCTCCAGAAATGGGACATACAAATTTTGCTTCAGCAATGAGTTTTCTACTTTCACACACAAAACAGTGTATTTCGATTTTCAAGTTGGAGAAGACCCACCTTTGTTTCCCAGTGAGAACCGAGTCAGTGCCCTTACCCAGGTAAATAAAAAAGAGCAGACAAGCGTTGATTAAAAGGGGGAGGGGTAGATAATTTAACATTATGTGTTTACTCCTTGATGAACATTGAATTTTGATTTGAGACTATTTAAAAATCTAAATTCTGCAGATTAGACATTTGAAAGATAACTTGAGACTTCTGTGGTGAAACCCAGTGTTAAAAGATTATGAACCCCCTAAGTGTAAAGAAAGAAAGAAGCGTTGACACAGGTGGGAACTCACAGCTTGCTTTCCATTGCTGGGACAGAGAGCTGAAGATAACTTAGCAGGGGGAAAGGTTTATTTGGTTAATGTTTCAGAAGTTTCCTGCTCTGGTCAGCCAGCCTGTGGAGAAGTAGAAGACTCATGGCCAGGAATGCTCAGTGGAGGAAGGTTGCTCACCTTACACCAGCAAAGAGAGAGTGGGTCCCAGGATCCTGGTATACCCTTCAAGACCTTCCCCCCATGANGTAATTCCTTTCCAATAGGCGTTGTCACCTAAAGATCTCTCTTCTCCCAGCAGTGCTGTGGGCTAGTGGCCAGTGCTTTAGCAAATGCCTTTTGGGACACTGAGGATCCGTACCACAGCAGCCACTAAGGTGGAAGCATGAGTTGTACAGAAAAGTAGAAAGGCCAAGCAGTTCCGGTGTTGTAAAGCATTTTCTGTCAGCTGTGAAGGAATGTTGCTAGTGTCATTGAAGGGTTTAAATATGGGTAGAGAGTTGGCTTAGTTAAGAGCACTTACAGGTCTGTAGAGGACCCAAGTTTGGTTCCTAGCATCCAGATGGTGGCTCATAACCATCAGTAACTCTAGTTCCCCAGGATCTGATGCCCTCTTCTGGCCTTGGGGCAAAAAGCACCATGGTGGGCATATGTACATGCAGAAAAAACTCATAAGAAAAAAAAATCTTAAAAAAGAATTGCTCTAAATCATAGAAAAATAGAAATAAAGGTGAAATAAGATCAGCCATACGTTAATAAATATTGATATGGGACTCAGTTTTGTTCTTTGAATAGATATGAAGTTTTTCACTTTAAGGGCTTAAAAAACTAAACCTACATCTCAAAAATTATAGGAATGAATTTTACTTAATTTCACTAATTTTCTCCATTATGAAAGTTCCCTTTTTTTTTTTGAGACAAGGTTTCTCTGTGCAGCACTGACTGTCCTGGAACTTGCTTTGTAGACCAGGCTAGCCTTGAACTCAAAGGCAGTCTGCCTGCCTCTGCCTCCTAAGTGCTGGGGTTAAAGGTGTGCACCACCACATCCAGCTAGTCTAACAGTTCTTACTTCATGCTCCTTGACATAATCCCAGAGGTTCTTACATGTTAATTGCTTATCTTGCCTATCGAAAGGTCATGTTTGGTAGTCAAGCTAGCCTGCAACTCACCACATAGTCCAGGTTAGTCTACTTGAGCTTGGATCTTCTTGCCAAAACTTGCGCAGTACTCTTATTACAGGCATGCATACCTGGCAGTAAAATTTCATTAAACAAGTTATTTCCTAATGCCTGGGTACCTTAATTAAATTTAAGACAAAGTTAGATGTGTCCTTTAAATTTTTCCTACATGGTTTGTGAGATAAAATAGTAATGAGTCATGTATTTCATCTTCAGGGTTAGGTTTTCAACAGTAGAATATTAAACCCTGCCATATATTTAAAAAAATGTATAACCATTTTAAGTCAGATAATAACAATCATACAAAAAATAAAGTGTCATCCAAGTGGAGGATCACAAGCCAATTATCAGTGATACTGAAACTTGAATGTACTGGGCATGTACATANTGGTTTAGTTCCTGTCCTGACGGAGATGTTTTTATCGAAGAGAAACTGTTCAGAAGAAGATTGTTGTGGAGCTGGAGTGATGGTTCAGCAGTTAAGAGCACTTGTTGCTTTTTCAGAGACCCAGGTGTGTTTCCCAAGCACCTATGTGGTGGCTGACAACTCAGTACCCCCTTCTGGACTCCTCTGGCACCAGGCATGTGCTCTTATACACATCTTATGTGTGTGTATATGTGTATATATACACACACACACACACACACACACACACACACACACACCTGTCTCTTATACACATCTAGATGTGTATAAGAGACAGATGTTGGCTGTGGCCTCTGCTCCCATTATTGGTGAACTTACTAACCCACTATTGTATTCTTCTAGTTCTTAAGAACCTTCTTTGGGCCAGACGGTGGTGGTGCACGCCTTTAATCCCAGCACTAGGGAGGCAGAGGCATGCGGATCTCTGTTAGTTCGAGGCCAGCCCGGGCTACCAAGTGAGTCCCAGGAAAGGCGCAAAGCTACACAGAGAAACCCTGTCTCAAAAAAAAAAAAGAAAAAGAAAAAAAGAAACAAACAAACAAACAAAAAAGAACCTTCTTTGGAAATTTAGTAGACACTGACCTTAACAAAAAAGAAAAATGTTCACTTTTGTTAGTGTCTCATCTACCACCTTAGAAATGCCATAACTGGCCAGGCAGTGGTGGCGCACACCTTTAATCCCAGCACTCGGGAGGCAGAGGCANGTAGATCTCTGTGAGTTCAAGGCCAGCCTGGTCTACAGAGCGAGTTCCAGGACAGGCTCCAAAGCTACACAGAGAAACCCTGTCTCAAAAACAAAAACAAAAAACAAGAAAAAAAAAAGAAGTGCCATAACTGTGACATCCTGGTTTGGGGAAAACAGACCTGTATCAGTAGTTGTCCCAGGGCAATGAGTAGAAGAGCTTTGTTGCCAGGGCAGCTGATATGAGTGAAAGAATGATTGCCAGTTCACTACAGCAGCATTAAACCAGTGAGAAATTGAGATAAAAATAGCAGAAGAATGTGCTAGGTACAGAACTATGAAAGATGCTAAACTAACTGAAAATACTTCTGTTTAGATGGAATCTGCTTGTGTTTCCATTCATGAAGCTCTGAAGTCCGTCATCGACTATCAGACTCATTTCCGACTGAGGGAGGCTCAAGGCCGAAGCCGAGCAGAGGATCTAAATACAAGAGTGGCCTATTGGTCAGTGGGAGAGGCCCTCATCCTTCTGGTGGTTAGCATAGGGCAAGTGTTCCTTCTGAAAAGTTTTTTCTCAGATAAAAGAACCACCACAACTCGTGTCGGATCCTAACTACGCTCTCAGATGCACCATTGCCACTGTAATATTACTGTCCTCTAAGTTTAGGTACTGAAGAACTTAACATTGGCAACATTCTAAAACCCTGCTCATACTTGTTGGGAGAGATGTACAATGCATATCCCCATGGGGAGAGGACACCTTTTTTATTTGTAAAGGTGAAAAAACTTTGGACCTTAATGCAGCTATTCATATGAATGATCTACGTTTTCTTGGTTTCTATCTACTCTTCATATACTAAACTTTGGTATTCTGATTCCTTTTAACCATTTCAAAGTACTTTTCTTAATAGGTAGTTGATACTTTAAAAAAAAATCTTAGATTTAATGTCTGTATTACAGAGGAAGAAAACTGCCTTTTAATTGTTTATAGTGAATAAAGTTGTGTTTTTAAGAAAACCAAATGTGATTAACTGTAGCCAGGCCCTATTCTGCACTGCTCTATTTTATGGGGAAAATAATCTACCATAGAACTATTAGTTAATATTAATACAATTTTCATTGGTATATCATGATATAATTTATTTCTTGCTGGTTTGGAAAATGTACAGGTTTTTTTGGTTTGTTTGTTTCTCATTCTATGATTTATAACTAGCTATGTTATTTGTTTAGAAGTTACCACCACTCAGAAAAATAGCATATGAAACCTTAAAAATCAGACTGTTGTAACTGTTAGGAAAAAGAATAATAGGAGACACTACAATGTGAGTAAATGAAACAGAAACATTTTTAGTGAGTTGTCTGTGACATTGCATTTCCAGGGCTTTTACAAAGAAAAGAGGGAATCTGAGCTGTTTGAACATTCTGGTAAACCAGTTTTTGTCAAGTCATTCCCAGCGTAAGTCAGCAGTTGTGATCTAGTACCACAGAAGTGCCATACATTTTATCCTCACAACATGATGCACTGAGAAGTTCGTTTTTATCTCTTCATTTTTGTCTTGTTTATACAATCTCTGACTAGCAGCCCTAAAGTTAAAAGTTTAGAATGCTGTGAATGTTTCCGATTTAAAAATCTTTAGAATTGGTTTGTACTGTTTGTGTCTTAACCTTGTGTGGATTAAGCTGATTGAAATGAGATTTTGATCCAAGTGTTCAGAATAGAACACATAATGATGGAAAATTGTATAGATAAGCAGGCTCCTCTGCTGTTTCAAAAACAAAAACCATGGCAGTTGCTTTTCAGCCATGCCTCTTCACCACAGGGGATGAGAACTAAATGAGTCTGTGGTGGAGACTTTAACATGTGACGTCCTAGGATAGTAACTGACTAGCAAATCTAGTCACTTAACCATTACTGACTAGAAGTTGACTTTTAATTCTAAGCCATCTTAAAATACACACACACACACACACACACACACACACACACACAGACTTCTGCATGCAAGAGCAAAATGAATTCAAATTGTCTTGCTTGCTAATTTCAGATGTCCCAGTGTAAAAGGAATAAACATGTTTTCAACCTTTTAGAATTCCTGAAGACCAGATCACTACTCCTTAAACAACATTTACAAACAGATTAAGAAGAGTTTAAGATTTTGCAAATTTATGCATTTGAAGTCTTGTATTGAAGTTATCCTGCGGCTTTTTAAATGTCCTATCTACTTAGCTGTAAATTGTTTAAGCACCAATGTTAATGTGATTACTAAGCATGGGCACATGTAAAATGCCATATCTGGTTGTCAGTGGGCTCTTTGGATACTTACACTGTAATTAAATGGAGTCGGGTATAGATTTTGCCTCTCAGGTATTAATCTGTGCCTCTCAAAATGTCATGATAGTACTCTTACTATAAATCATTTTTTATGAAACCATGAGTCAGACTTGAAATCAGCAGTTACCCATTGTCAGAAATAGAATGAATTTAGTTTCATCTCCCAATAGCTGGCTGAATTTGACAGCTATCTGTTCAACTGGTATGAATATATAAAAAATACATATCCACACATGAATGCTGTGATATTTTTTTCCTCCTATGACATAATTTGTAGCTTGTCTTTTTTTCTATAATCTTTATGTAAGTTGTTGCAGGAGTTTTGAATTTCCCAAATATTTTTGTTTGGTCATATGACTCAACACATATTTGAATATCATAATTATATCATTTTTAAAGTAGAGTAAATAATGGAAAGCAACTTGATACATGAGTTTATACTAAAATTTCAACTGAGTGAAGTTAGATTTTAAGGTACTGCTTTGCATAATCTAAATATTCTTTTGTTCTATTAAAAAACATAGTTTGTGGCTTACAGCTTTTCCTCTGGGCTCAATAATCACTTTTGAAAATACAGTGGACTGAAAAGCAGTTTACTGAAAGGTTTCATTTATGTCTGTACTATCCATCTTTCGTTTCAATTTCTAAGTGTAACATTTATAGTTAAATAGGATAAAGCTGACTGAGTTTTGTTTTCAAAAAATTAGACAAATTAGTATATAATTCAAAGGATTTGTTTACTTTTGAAAAAGAATTTTCTCTAAATTAAAGATGGTTCCACAGGATTACACCAATCAGTTTCATGTAAAATAAAAAAAAAAATTTAAAAAATCAGCAAACTGACTTCATTTGTTTCTATCAGGATTTAATTCTTTCTGAAACTCTTTAGAAATACACAGCTCATAGTACTGTTTTAGGATGGGTGGTGTTAATAATGTGTTAAATGGTTTGGGGGCAGGGTGGGAGACAGAAGTTTAGAGATTAGTCAGTGTATAGAAACTAGCCAGGTGGTGGCACACACCTTTGATCCCAGCACTCTGGAGGCAGAAGCAGGTGAATCTCTCCGAGTTTGAGGCCAGCTTAGTCTACAGAGTGAGTACCAGGACAGCCAGGGATACACAGATAAACCCTGTCTCAAAAAAACCAAAAGCAAAACAAAACAAAAACCAAACAAAGAACAAAAGAAATACACAGCTCATAGTACTGTTCTGCAACAATAGTGTTTATTTTTCATTTCATAAAGGAGGACATAGGAGGGACTAACCAAAACAAATTAATAAAGAAGGTAGAACCACTGCTTCATTTTTCTTCTTTACGGTCCTTAATGAAAATGTTCATGGAAGACAGTGATAACCATCAGTTGCTCTAAAGGTTCCTAATTTTTAAGTCAATTAACTTAGATTGTTTAAAACCGTAACATTAACTCACCTCCACCCCCCATAGAGATGGAAGAGGCGGTCTCGGAAACAAGCTCATCTCTTCCAGTCATTAAAGTTTGAATGTGACCCTTGGCGGGCAGACTCCAAACTTGATGGAACTATAGGTTAATCGTGGTTAATTGGTTTGCCTTTGGAATCCTTGAGTTAAATCAAGATTGTGTGACCTTGCACAAGTGATTTCATTAAATACTCATTTCTCTTTTATCTCCTACCAAAATAATAATATTTAACGGAGCTATATATAGCCAGACATGGTGGCGCACACATTTAATCCCAGACCGAGGCGGGCAGATCTCTGAGTTTGAGGCCAACTTCATTGAGAGTTCCAGGATAGCCAGAGCTACCTAGAGAGACCTTGTCTCAATACATACATACATATAAGTATATATGTATAATATACATAATATATATAAAGTGCTTCATGTATGTAAGTACTATATATCATTTTATCCACCTCAGTTCTGGTCTCTTGGTCTTCTATTCCTAAAATTTTTATTGTGGCATGAATAGAATCTGATTCTCACACAATATGTGACAGATACGAAAGCATGTAAATNTCACCAACATAATTACCTGCTAAAGGTTTGAAAAATTAAGATAGTCCAGGAACGAAACTATTAAAGCAGTGAACCCAAGGTACTACGGGAAGAAGAGTGTACATAGGTCAAAGGTTTATTCTTAAGGAGTTGGACCTTGTTTTCCCACGGTGGATGCCCATAGTCTATGACCACCTGCCAGTAACTGTGAGATACCATTTCTTCAGGAATATATGGTGTGGCACTTGTTAAAAAACTAAAAACTATATTTTTTAGCTTTTCTGAGAATGAAGGCAATATTTGATCTCCCAAGTGACTTCATCTGGGAGTTTACACATTTGGGAAGAAAATCCTGAATAAGTATGCAAGTAAGATCTCATGGTTTATTTTGCATTTCTCTGATAGTTAATGATTCCAAGTTCCTTCTCTTTTGCTATTAGCCATTTTTTATTAGCTTGATTGGAGGGAGGGGAAGAAAGATGACTACTTATTTTTTAATTGAATTATTAGGGGGTGCCATTTTCAGGTGAATACTTTGCAAGTATTTTCTTCCCATACATGAGCTGCTTTTTCATTCTGTTGAGTGTCCTTTGCTATTAAGGAAAACATTTTAGTCTGATTTACTTCTACTTTCTTATTTTTGCTTTGACTGCCTGTATTTGTGTACACTAAATGTCTGTTGGAAGAGAAGAAAGGAAAACCTCAGCCTCCAACTGAATAAGCAGAGGGAGGAAAAGTTAAACACAAAGCAGAAATAAATTAACTAGACAATAAAAAATCAAAAATCCATCAATAAAAGATGATTTTATCAAAGTTGACAAAGTTCCAGGCAGGTGTGTCAAGAAGGAAGATAAAGTGGGTTTAAATTACCAGTCCCATTAAGGGCAGTCACATAATGTCTACTACACTTCTACTACTAATCCAGCAATTAAAGAATTAGTAAGAATGTAAACATCCTCGTGACAGTTCAATGTAAAGGAAATAGAATTTAATTTCTAATTACTGAGTCTTTCAGATACCTCATTAATTAATTAATTCCACAAGAGTAAAATAATGGAATGATTTAACTTTCTTGAGAATCGTGTTATGGTCAGAAAAGAGTCCATTTTGGTAAATTTCTTACCAGTTGTGGTTATTGGGTGGAATGCTTTCTAAATGTGGATCAGATCAAGTTGGATGGGAATGGTCAAGTCCACTGCCCAGTTTTTATTTGCTTTTTTTTTTTTAATTGATTATTGAAAAGTACTCAGATTGCCTTCTGAAATAATTGTGGATTTGTATATTCCTCTTGCAGTCTATCCAGTTTTGCCTCATATAATTTGAAGCTCTCTTATTTGATGCATACATGTTGAGGGCTGTTGACTTGCTGACTCCTTTATCATGGCATGCCCTTTATCTCTAGGATACTAACAAAGTCAATCCAGTGTTGTCTGGCTAGTCTTAGCATGGCATATAAAAAACCTTTACTGGGGGTGGAGTGATGGTTCAGTGGTTAAGAACACTTGACTGCTCTCCCAGAGGACCCGGGGTTCAGTTCCCAGCACCCACATGGCAGCTCACAACTTCCTGTAGCTCCAGTTCCAGGAGACCCGACACCCATGGCAAAACACCAATGCACATAAAATAAAAATTGAAAACCTTTACTGAATTTTAATCAGTTGAGTCCATGTTTCCAAAGTATGTTTTGTGTTTAACTTCACTTTAATTAATAATAAAAATTACATACATTTATGGTATTCATATCTTGTTTCCAAAGTCAATTTTATTGGAAGCTATTTAATAAGATTCTCTTTTGTGTAGCTCTACTTACAATTTCAGTGTTGGTCATTCCTTTGTAAAGGTCTAGACTTCTGCCTGCTATCAATCTTTTTTTGTCTAAAGTGCTCCCTTAAATACAGTACTAGGCCCCTGGTATACAGCATGTTTATCTCACTTATTCTCCTGGACTTATTCTGTGAATTTGATCATGGATGTGGTTGTTTATGTGTCCACTGTTTTTATTTGATTCATTCCCCCCACCCTTGTGTGTGTGCGTGTGTGCCTGTGTGTGTGTGTGTGCGTGTGTGCCTCTGTGTGTGTGTGTGTGTGTGTGTACACATCAGGGGTCACTATTCTGCCAGTGTAGCTTACTGGTCAGCTAGTGATAGGTCAAAGGCTGTGTTCAAACACTTCAATCTTGTAAAACTACTCTGGTGAATATGTATATGGGCTGAGAAATGTATCCAAAACTCTGGCTGTTTAAACTCTGGCTTTACTCTCTGTTGGTCCAGATTTCATCTCTCCATATGTAGTGGCCAGTGATGTACACAGGACTTGAACTCAGTTCTCTTCTGCATAAATAGCCTTATGACTAGCCACGAGTGTAGTGAGACCTTGAGTTCTCTTGAGTCTTCCTTGTGTGTGTGCAGGCTTCCTTCCTGTCATGTAGAGATACTGGACTTNAGTGAGATCTTCAGTGGCTCTCGTTTCTAACATCTCCCTGTCAATTTCTCCGCCAGTCCATTGATCAGATGCTCACCTTATGTCAAATCATGAGTCTAGATTCACATAGCCTTGGGCTGTCCCCATTTATTCCTCTTAAGTTTGTGATTTTTTTTTTCAAACTGGTAGTTATCACCTTGTATTGCTATCCAAATCAGGTTAGCTTGGCTTCCAACAGAATATTTACTAATTTTTATTGTCAATCCACGCTAGTGATGCTATAATGATGAACAGTTTTGATCAGTATTCTGTATGATGATATCTTCACTGTACCATCACTGAAAGTCTCATTTACTTGTGGGATTTGTTTTTAACCTTACACTAATAAAGTAGCCTATTTCCCAGATACTGGCAAAAGATACAGAAGTCTTGGATCTGAGCTTTATCTCATGGGAAAACAAGCAGCATCACCCATTACCAGCATTGTCTTCACGGGTTCCTCGTGCACACAAAGTCCATGTAAGTGATGTAAGAGCCAGTGGATGAGCCTGCAGTGAACCTGAGGAATCTGCTACCCTTAAAGCAATCACTAAGCTAGTTTTTGTCTGTCCTGGAGGGAAACATTAACATCCTATCTCAAGGTTACTCACATAAACACTACCTCAAGAAAATTAGTGGCCAGCGACTGGCATTGTTGACAGCCCCAGTGAGACATGTAGGAATGCTAAAGGCCCACAGAGGACAGCGTGTTTCTCTTGAACAATTTATCGGAATGGAGCCTACCTGTTCTACGTTTTTTTAGATGCCTTGTGATCGTCGTTGATATCTCCTTTTTATATCCAGTATTGTTATTTGTGTCCTCTCATTGTCTCTCTCAAGCATGTCCACCAGTAGTTTATTTTATTAGTCTTTTTCAAGTAACTATATTTTGTTCTTATTGAGCCTATTTTGATTTTTTTTTCTTTAAATTCTGGTTTTATTTGTATTTTTGTTCTTTATTTGAATCCATGCCCTATTTATTTTCATGGGTGTGGGTATTTAGGTAGTTAATTCTCAGACTTTGTTTCCTTTTTTTCTCCTTTTTAAAAACATATATGTATGTGTGTATGACCAATTTAACATTTCCTTCAAGCAACACGTGTGTATTGTGATGGTTAATGCAGCATTTGAAGCAATTTAAAAGAGAATAGGAAAGGTTGAGTCAGTTTACCCTGGACGTTAATGACTTCTAGCTCTTGATGTCAGTGTTGAATGGGCAAGTAGATGTTTGTTAAATCTGTCATTAGTTTTGAATATTTGGGAGGAGTGGCCGGTGAAGCAGTATTTATGGATACAGGAGTTCTATGGTTGATAGAATGGTAAACTGCAACTACCTGCATTCAGCACCTTCATCTTCCAGCAGGAACACACATGGAAGAAGGTGAAGTTAATGACCTTGATGATCTATCCCTTCTTACTTGGTTACTAAATGGCCTAGCCCAACAAATGATCAGCCTCACACTAAATCACAGATTAGCTGTTATTTTAACTAATCAAATTACAACAAAGATTGATTAAAAACTAAACGTTGCACGTTCCTTCATTAGGGAAAACTGGGAACATGCTGCTACAAAGGCCGTTTCCATTGAGAACAAAAGCAAAGGTTTGCAGCATGGTCCAAGTCGCCACAATACAGTTTCAGATCACACCTCGGACTTAGAGATGCTGGCCTTACTGCTATTACATCACAAACAGAAATTTCTTTGAATTTCTGGAAATGGTTAGGAGAACCAGAGGAAGAATACTAACCCAGATCTCAATGCATACAGTTAGATTGATGGTGTGATATTCACTGTATACAAGCAGTACACATATGTAGTTCATATTTTTTACTTTACTATGGCAGAAGAAAGAGGAGGAGGAGAAGGGGGAGGGGGCACTGATTCTAAGAACTTCCAGAGGAAGAGGGGCAAGCAAAGGAAACTGATAGAGCAGAAGTAAGAAGCACACAAAGGCCAAGTGTGGCAACACTTAGGCAACACTGGAAAAGACAATGGTCAGCTTTGACAATGGCCAGAGAAAGATGGGGCATTAAGGAGCAGACAGAGGGCTCAAGATAGCAGCCACAGCATGGCAGCAGTTTGAGTAGTGACTATCTACTAGCTCCCAAGGTCAATGGTTGTCTGCATGGAGAGGAGCGACTCGGAGCTCTGTGCAGTGCACCTCTGAGACCANGCCCANACTTCCAAGCCCAATTTGCTATCTGTGGGCTTGCTGGTTTTGGTCAAGTTCCTTTCCTCGGCAGCAATGAAAATTGTCAGAATTAGCCCAGCATGGTGGTGCATACACTTGAATCCCAGCACTCAGAAGACAGAGTCAGGATCTCTAAATTGGAGGCCAGCTTGCTTTATGCTAAGTCTCAAACCCTGGGACAAATGGCTGAGGTGTCTATTTAACATATCAAAGCAGACCTGGCTGCCAGGTTCTCTCAGCATCCTTCAGTACCTGCTTGTTACAGGTTATAGCTGGCACACCTTGCCCTCTATCTGGAAGTCTCCAGCCTAGGGACTGGGCTGCTCTTACCCCAGAGGCTCTTCCTGATATAATACAGATATTTGGGTTACTCGCCCCTTCTTTTACCTTTTGCTGTCTTGGCTGCTGCACTTGGTTCCCCTCTCTCCCTGTCCCTTCCCCTCCCCATCTCCTCACAGGGCTCAGGGTCATGTCCACTATGGACTCTCCCAGATGTTTCTGCCTCTAACTATGCTCTCCCTTTTATCTACAATAAACTTTATCCTCCACCACTAGGAGTAGTCACGTCCTTTTTATTTATTCTTTAAATTCATCCTACGAAGTGAGTTCCAGGACAGCCAGAATTACATAGCGAGATCCTGTCTCAAAATCGCCAAAATGTCAGAATTAAAAGGGAGAGGAGAGAAGATCAAACTGAACTTTTGAGATATGACCAGCATTGGTAAAAATCAAGTTTGGGGACTCTGGAAGGTTTAGCTTTGCTTAATTTTTGTTGTTGGTTGGTTTTTTGTTGGTCTTGGGCCTTTTATTTGGACTGTAAGGAACAGACAGAAGCCAAATTCCTTTTCCGGGCTTCTCCTAGCCTGGAATTTGGGACTTGATTTAAAAGGAAGAAAACAGAAACCAGGGAGCCAAGAAAGCATTTGCCTGTGTGGCAGTTCCCCACAGCATTTCCCCTCCTCCGCCCTTGGTCATCTGCTTCCTCCTGGGCACAGTGCACCCTACCCTCCACTCGGTCGTTGGTGGCCTAGTCCGCTGGGACCCCGGAGGACACGCAGAGCACAACGTCCAAAGGCAAAGTCCACCGCCCTGAGGGCCCCGCGGCCAGCCCAGGTCTTCCAAACTGCAGGCTTAGTGGGCGTGGCGTGCCGAGTCTCGGTGGCTTTGGGACAAGATCTCTGGCAGTCACATCCTAACTTTCAGACCTCTGCAGCAAGTCTACAGGGTCTTGCTCAGTGGGAGAAGATTAAAGAGCCTCGTGGCCGCGCAGCACATCTTCTCAGGCAAGTTGCGAGCGCTGGGGAGCCGGCGGGCTGGGGAGCAGCATGCAGCCCAGGTCGGTCCTTGGTGTCTTCAGGGCAGGCCCGGTGCCTCCATCGAGGGCTGCCTCTTTCTGAAGGGAAANCCCGCGCACCTGTTTGCCAGTCGTGTGTTTCGTTTTGACTAGAAATTTTTTTTTTTAAAGACATATAGTCGAGGCCAGCCTCCATCCCTATGTAGCCCGGGCTGGCATCAAATTCCAATCCTATCCCTCTGGGGTACTGGAAACATAACTTTGAAAGACAGCCAGAATCATGAGCAAATAGCCCAGCGTCTTAAGTGACTTTTAAGAGCTCTGTGCCAGCTTCAGCTAGCCACACAGAGCCAATGCAGAAAGTTTTGTGGGGGCTAATTTGAATGGAAGTCATTTGGGCTGGCAACTATGAGCTGGTTTCAGTGTTGCCGTTAGAACCACTCAGTTTTCTAGAGCAGTAAACTTTTTAAAAGTATTTTAAAATATGATCCTTACTCACCTAACGTTTTAGTAGTGTGACGGACATAATTGAATTATATTAACGCCATTGTATATCATTTATATCAGAGAATAGATGAGCACGTGTTGAATAATGAGTTATATTTGAGGCAAAGTCAGTGTTACTGTATGGGACTTGAAGTACAAACCACATTTCTATTGTACAATCGCATCTCATTTGCTCCTCATTTGG
>LZPO01007983.1:63984-73948 GCA_001675575.1 Neotoma lepida | reverse complement strand
ACACACACACACACACACACACACACACACACACACACACACACGGGTTTTCTATATTGCTTTTTTCTGTCTTCTTTTTGAACTCTACCTAAGTGGTCTTTTCCATCCCTCCCCGCTGTGCCAAGCCTACTCATCTCATGTTCCTACTTCTCTACTTCTCTCTGTTCTCCGTGTCTCTCAGCGCTCGTCCCCCTTGGCCAATCAGAAGCGTTGGAAGGCAGTTAAACACTCAATTGAACTGGTTCTTCCCTTGGCATCGGGGGCCGCACAATCTCCTGCTTTCCCTCCACATTCTCCACCACNCCAACTCCTTTGCTGGCTCTTTCTGTTCCTGACCCCCATAACATTGAAGTGCCTAGGGTTCAGCCCTGGGGCACTTCCTTTTCCTGTCAATACTCTTTCCTTCAATGATCTCACATGGTCTTAGGTTTTAAACACGGTATGTATGAAGATAAATGCCAACTATCCATCTCCAGGGTTAACCTCTTTCCCAGCTCCAGAGTATCCGGTGCCTGCTCAGTACCAGTTCCTTTTGGTTCTGTTTTCAAAACATGTCCCCAATCCAGCCGCTTGCTCTGGGGCCACCCTGTGTCAAGCCACCATTACTTTCTGCTAAGTTTCTATGACAGACTCTAACTAGTGATCTTACATCTGCATTTACTCTCTTCATTCTGTTCTAGTGCAAGCACTGAGTGATCCTGTGAAATCAGGTCGCTCAGGCTGCCTCTCTGTCCTCTCTGGCTAGCTCCTCCTGCTCAGCTCACAGCTCAGTTCAGGCGCCACTCATATCCCCAGCTCCCATAGCTTCCCAGACGCCAGACATCCGACAGCCTCAGGACCTGTATGTTTGTTGCTCTCTACCCAGAATGCTCTCCTTCCAGATATCTGCACGGATACTTCCCTCATTAGTCTTTATTCTACTTTTATTCCTCAGCAGACTCACTTAAACACAAAGTGCCCACCAGCAGTTTTTACTCTCCGTTTCTGCTCTGGTTTTTCCACAATTCTTTTTTTTCTTCTTTTCTCATACAAGACATCCCGACCACACTTTCCCCTCCTCCACTCCAATACCTTTTCATTTATTAGGGNGTGGGNTANACAGGACAATCCCTGGGGCTTACTGGCCAGCAGTCTAGCCAATCAGTGAGCCCCGTGATCTGTGAGAGACTCTGTCTCAAAAAATAAAGACTAAAGCCAGAGAACAAGACACCTAACATTGATCTCTGGCCTTCACACACAGGGGCACACAGAAAGGCACACACAGGTACACACACACATGCACACACCATACAAACACAAAAAGGGGGATATGTAATCAACCCTTGATATAGGAACCCCATTTGATGGAACCATTCTACAGATAAGCTTCTACAATGTGCAATGACTTTTCTTTGAAGTCACTCATAACAAAATCATTCATGGTAGTAATAGACTAAAAACACTTGCATATCCATGAACAGGGAATGGCTATGGCGTAGCCACATGCTGGAACATCAGGCNGTTGTGAGGAAATTCTCTAACCCTGAGAGAAAATACTGAGGAGAGGAAAATAGGGGAAACACAGCAGTGCCTATCCACTGCTTTNGTACATACGTGAATGATGACACATGTTAGAAAAGTAAACAAAACTACATGTGGTATTCAAAAGGGCAGTGCCAGGGCACCAAAAGAAGCCATGGGAGTAAGACAGGGTGAATGGGAACAAGTGTGGGGTGAGACTTTTCACAGTCATTGTGTGTTCAAATTACTGTCATTTTTTTTACTTTGATAGAAAATAGATTTGTTTCCTCACATAATATGTCCTGATTACAGTTTCCCCTCCCTCTACTCCTCCTACTTCCTCCCCACCTCCCCGCCCATCCAGATCCACTTCCTTTCTGTCTCTCATTAGAAAACAAACAGGCTTCTAAGAGATAATAATAAAATAAAATAGAATAAGATAAAACAGAAACTAACACATCAAAGTAGGACAAAACAAAAAGAAGGAAAAGAGCCCAGGAAAAGAAAGGAGAAACAGATATAGACACAGAGACTTATTCATTCACACACTCAGGAATCCCATACAATACTAAACTGGAAGCTAGAATATGTAGGCAGAGGACCCGTGGGGCAAAAAAAAGGATATATATTTTAAGTATGTGTGTATTGTGTGTATGCATATATATATAATAAAATAAAATTTTTAAATGAGATAAATTTTTTTTAAAAAACAAAAAGCCCTGACATGGCATTATGAGACAAGGAACCTCCAAAGATGCCATTGAGTTCACTTTCTGTTGGCATCTACTGCTGGGCATGCAGCCTACCCTGAAGAGGAGTTAGTTTCCCCAGTGAGACTTCCTTGGAGNAAACTAGATTTTCATTTGCAAGCGTCTACTAATCGGAGATGGCTTCTGGGTTAGGGATGTGGCCANGCGTCCACTTCTCNTTTCAGNTCTAGACCCCATCTGCAAAGACCCTTGTCGTCCTTGTGCATGCTGCCTCTGTCTCTGTGAGTTGCTATGTGTATTAGTCATTGATTTAGAGGGCCTTGTCTTCTCTTGCCCCCCAAATTCTCTGTCACTTCCACTCTTTCCAGGTCCTCTTCCTGCCTCCTCTTCCACAGGATTCCTTCCCTGAGCCCTGAGGGGAGGGGTTTGACAGAGACATCACATTTAAGGATGAGTGTTCCAAGGTCTCTCACTCTCTCCATAATGTCTGGTTGTGGGTCTCTCTGTTCCCATCTGCTGTAGAAGGAAGCTTCTCTGATGGAGGCTGAACAAGGTTCTAACCCGTCGGTTCTCAACCTTTGGGTTGTGACCCCTTGAGGGGTCAAATAACCTTATCACAGGGGTTGCTTAAGACTATCTGCAGATCAGATATTTCAGATATTAATATATTCTGTATAGTGAAGTATCCTTTGGGTATATGCCTGAGAGAATCACTGTCTTTTTAAAATATATAAACTAAATACAGACACACATGGTAGGCAGCAACCTCATGAGACCCTCACCAGTAAGAAAAGGCAGCAGTGAGTCCTAGCCATTGAAGAATGGACAAATCAATTAGGTTCTATTATTTGCAATGTATGTGGGCTACCTTTTAGAGTGGCATTTTAGACTACTTCTTGGTCAACTAGCACCTTAGAGCCAGCCTTAAAGAACAAATACCACAAATGATAAGCAATGGCCATCAAGTCCTGCACTAACCAGAGGCAGCAGCAAGGAATTGTATCCTGTCTATGCATTAGAGTGAGATTCTGGGTGTGTTTTTCCTAACAATGTCACCATTTCTTCTAAATCTGAATTATGTGGAACCTTGTCATTGTATTATTTAGGTCATTGTGGATATGACTGTATACACATATATGCTGGTATAAACAGCTAATTAAGAAGGAGAAAGACAGCCCCAAGAATGTGTGCAAGCTGGGAAAAGGCATAGGCTCAAAAGCCTAGTTTATTTTTGAATCTGGTCTTTGATCATAAATCATAAATAATATATCCCATAGCTTATATTTGAAATTATGAAAGTAGTAGTCATCTATTCTAAATTTTCTTGTGATAAAAGAATCTCCCTTGAACTTAACATTGCCAACATCTTCTGAAGTTATTTAAATTCCACTCATGTGGATTACTTTTCTTTCACAGCTAGTCTAATTCTTCTAATTCCAGAATTTCAGATCACAAAAGAATGAATGAAAAGTACGTCATCCTCGGTTGGCTTCNCTGGAGGAAGCTGGAGAGCTTAGTTCTTAGATTTTGATCCAAACTGAGATGTTAACTTTATTCGGGTCAATGTTTGGTCTCTAACATTCCAAAGACTACCCNGAAAGATGTTTTTGTATATGCTAATTTCTTCTCCATCCCTTCCACCACCACAGGAAGGCAGTGAATCCTGAATACTGACATTTCAGATCTCTTGGTGCTGACACAGTAGAGCCACTGTCACTCATCTTTGGGATATTTGGTCATTTGTATCTGTATTTGCTACCAAAACATTTCTCTTGTTTCTGGCAGCCCTTGNGAAACTCACAAAAGCCTGATAGTTTGGTTTCTTGATTGGTTGTCATTTCTTTCTTAGGTCCTTATAGTATAGTGATTTTTTTATTTTATTTTTTCCAGTTTGAACAANAGTTTTTTTTAATCTTTTGATTAAGCGTATAATATTCTGCTTTGTTATTTCCNTTTTAGATTGAGAAAGAAATGTTGAGACTCAAATAAAGCTCTCTCATACACTCTGCAAGTCCGCCATGGGTGTTGGGAAGTCTAAACTAGATAACTGCCCCCTTTCTTGGCATAAAAGACACAGTGTGGATACAGATCAAGACTGCCATGAATCAGAGGCCAAGAAATCAAAGGATGTGTCCTTGCATGGTTTTGTGGAGCATGGCAATAAAACAGAGCAGCCAACAGCAGAGCAGGAGGGAGCTGAAGCAGGGGGAGAGATGCCTGAGGAGGACGCTGAAGAAGAAGTGTTCCTCAAATTTGTGATACTGCATGCAGAAGACGACACAGACGAGGCCCTCAGAGTCCAGAATCTACTGCAGAATGACTTTGGTATCAGGCCTGGGATCATTTTCGCCGAGATGCCGTGTGGCAGGCTGCATTTGCAGAATCTAGATGATGCCGTAAATGGGTCTGCGTGGACGATCTTGTTACTGACTGAAAACTTCCTAAGAGACACCTGGTGTAACTTCCAGTTCTACACTTCCCTGATGAATTCGGTGAACAGGCAGCACAAGTACAACTCCGTCATACCCATGCGGCCCCTGAACAGCCCTCTGCCCCGGGAAAGGACTCCCTTGGCGCTACAGACCATCAATGCCTTAGAAGAAGAAAGCCGAGGCTTCTCTACGCAAGTGGANAGGATTTTCCAGGAGTCTGTGTATGAGCGGCAGCAAGCTGTGTGGAAAGAGACACGGAATGTGTTCCGAGGACAGTTCATTGCCTGAGATGAAGCACACACCCGGCTGGCGCCTGTTTTGTAAACAAAATGATTCATCCTCACTTGAGAAAGCAGTGTCTAAGAAATGCTTCTCTATGAGTGAGTCTGCTTCCAAGAAATCTGTGGAGCACAAGAAAGGTACATTTCTGCAGGCNTAGGATTGTAGAACTCTCTGATGATAAACTCAAGATGGTCAGTTTCTAGCACTTCTTTTTTTTTTTTTTTTGTAGTTTTCATAGTTCATGAATATTCTTAACTCATTTCTTTTGTTGAACCATGAACAGGTGTGTATGATAGACATTTTCAAAATACGAAGTTAAAAATCCTCCAAAGACATGAAGAAAACGGCTCTGAGTGTGAGAGGTCTGACCACCTTCCTTCCTACTTCTATCATGCNTGTTACCGCAAAGCATCCTGGGGCCGTCACTCAGAAACGTGGATGGCCAGATTGGGACATGTGCAGTGTGGGTGCACACAAGTTGTAGATNAGAAGTAGACGTCAGNATGGTCAGGCTTTTGAAAATAATCCAGCCATAGGTGGTTTTGTTTCTGCTGGAGTTTGGAACCAGTTCCCGCCACAAATTAACCATCCTTTTGAGAGTGTGGTAGCTGGGGACTCTGTGGAGCTGTCCCCTGACCTTGTTAGTTGCCATCTGTAATCAGGGTTTTATTCCCAGAGTTTATGAAAACTATGCGATTCACTAGCTATTTGCCTTTAAAATCAATAACCTCTTATGTTGTTAGCCTTTAGAAATGTCCCTCACACACAGTGTTTGACTTGGAGACTCTTATCTAGGGTGGTCGGACTGTGAGTGTATGTGTGTGTGTGTGTGTGGTGTGATGTGTGTGTGTGTTGTATGTGCAGAGAATGTATTTTTACCATCTCCACTTTTAGGGCCTAATGTACATAACAAGCTAGGGAGGCCCACACAGACCTGTACCTTTCCCTCATAGAACTTCAGCCCATTTAAGATGGAAGCAGTGCAAACAAGCACAGACTGAGCATGTGGCTAAGGGTGAGTCATGTCAAATAATGAGAAAGTGCTCATTGGGAGCCAGGAGACCTACTTGCAAGCCAATCTCTGCCACTGAGGATGAATGTGCCAGTGGGCAGCTATTCTCCTTTGTCTATGAAATGAAAGGGTTGGATTGATGGAGCTCTAAAGGCTTTTGTCCTCTCCTAGGATGGGAAAACTGGAAGCCAGAAAGCAATAAGCAAAGCCTTAAATGTTTATGAGGTGATACATAGTGTGATCATTGCAGAAGACATAATGCATGCTTACAATAAATGGATATTTTTGTATATTTGCATCATAATTGATTTTTAATGGCAGTCACAGAAAAGAATCTATATATACTTATTCAGGTTTTTGGGTTTGTTTTTATTCAGGGTCTCACTGTGTAACCATGGCTGGCCTGACACTTGCTGTGTAGACCAGGTTGGCATCAAACTCACAGATCCACCTGCCTCTGACCTTGAAAATGCTGGAATTAAAGGTGTGCATCACCACACACAGCTACTCGGGTTTTTTTTTTAAATATATTTTTTATAGGAACCCATGAACAAAGACATTCTTCCTAGTTCATGTGTCTCCTGGTCCTCACTTCTCTGGTTCCTGGACTGCTGCTGTTCACTTCTTTATAGCCACAAGCCACTGTGCCCCACAAGGATCCTGTAAGTCAGTCAAACCTCGTGTTTGGTTCCCAGAGAAGGCGATTGCCTTTATGGAATTTTCTCAACCTTCTTTGCCTTGGTAACTTACTACCTACTTTCTCTTTCAGTTTTAGTAAGTATGCCTTCATTATTATTATTATTATTACTGTAATTCTTTCTATATCACAAGTGTCATGTAACAATAAAACATTAACCACTTGCGCTTCACATGCCTGCCAAATTGGAATTGATACCGGGGGGCATTTCTTAAATAAATGTTTTTATTCTTTATGGTTAACTAACTGTCCTTCTCATCTCCAGTGAAGACTGTGGAAAGTATTCTGAGAAATATCAATCTTTAATCCTAAGAGAGCGTGGTACAATGTCCCAGGAAGCCTGGAGTCCAGCATTTTTTTATTTTATAATGAAGAACTAAATGTTAGGTACTGAGTAATTGTAGNTGTTGAACTTATGACATCAAAATAACTAATGATAAAAGGAGGCAGAGGTGTGGGCCCTTACCAGGGGTCTGTGTTTGTGTGCACATATATAGCTTTAGATATACACATCAACCATTCTGAGAAATTCTGCCACATGCCAGCAAGTTATCATCCTGGGTACTCTGTGCCACCCACCTGGAGCTGCTGTAGAAGGATCTGAGGCATGCCTGAACAAACAATTCTCCATGACCTAAAGAAGTATAGTTTATCACCAGGCATGGTAGTGCATGCCTTTAGGCCCAGCACTCAGGAGACAGAGGTAGGTAGATCTCAGTGAGTTCAAGGCTAGCTTGGTCTACAGAGTTCCAGGATGGCCAGAGCTGTTACACAGAGAAATCCTGTCTAGAAAAAAAAAAGAAAAGAAGAAGAAGAAAGGAGAAGGAGGAGGAGGAAGAAGAAGAAGAAGAGGAAGAAGAAGAAGGAGGAGGAAAAGAGTTTATTTAACTTAACAGGGCATACAAGAAAGTATGGTGGCTTAATGAGGTCACTCAAGACCTAGGTTCTTTCATGCAGTGGAATATTATATAGACTTTAAAAATAAAAAAAAATCTGACACGCTAAAACATAAATGAACATTATGTTTAAAAAGAAAAATATTGTATGATTCCACATATATGTGTTAAATTCATAGAGACAGGGTAATAGAGACAGAACCAGAGGTTGTAGAGTGAGAAATAGGATGTTAATTTTTCAATAGCTAAAGAGTTTGGTTTGGAGTAATGAGGAAGTTCTGGTAAGACCTTGGTTGTATACATTGTGAATGGACCTAATGCCGTGAAACTGCATGCTTAAAAGATGATTGAAACAATACATTTCCATAGGTGCATTTTGCCACAATAACTTTAAAAAGTAAACAACAACAAAACCCAAAAAGAATAAGCCCAAGGTCTTCCTATCTTTTTTGCTTGGCCATTCTCAGTTTCTCAGTTGAGTTTCCCTCTGAATTATGTTGTGGCTGCTCCAGGTTGGACCCACATATAGACAAGACAGTATCCAGCCAACTAAGTCCAGAGGAGTGGGCCACCCAAGGAGAGAAACTGTTTCATTACTGTGTTATTAAAAATTAATAATATGTATTGAAGATCCATCCTGACTTCTGGATGATTTTACTGGTATTTTTAAATTCTTTCAACTTGTCATTGGATGAACTCTTTCTGCCATATCTGCCCCACCATACCCTGGAACACTGCCATGAAGTAAAACTACCTGGATTTGAATCCCAGCTTGGCCCTATATTAATTTTTTTTTTCAGAAAAGCTTTATTTTTAAGACATACACAGTATTTTTTTTAATTAAACAAAATTTAGATCTGAAGGCTAAATGTTTTAAGTGTTAATCATCATTAAAATGCAGTAGTTAGTAGAACTTTGCTAAAACTAACATGAAAACATGGGTGAGGGCCAAGAAAGCTACACAGAGGACCACTGCTGTGTCCTTAGGTCACTATAACAGAACTCCTCAGCCTGGACAGTCTGTACAGAAAAGATTGCTCATAGCTCTGAAGCCTGAGAAGTCCAGGGCCAAGGATGTCTTAGTTAGGGTTTCTATTGATGTGACAAAACACCATGAGGCTGGAGAGGAAGGGTTTATTCAGCTTACACTTCCACATTTTGTACATTACCAAAAGACGTCAGGACAGGAACTCAAATAGGGCAGGAACCTGGAGGCAAGAGCTGATGTTGAGACCATGAAGGGATGCTGCTTACTGGCTTGCTTCCCCTGGCTTGCTCAGCCTGCTTTATTATAGAACCCAGGACCACCAGCCCAGGGATGGCACCATCTACAATGGGTTGGGCATTCCCCATTGATCACTAATTGAGAAAATGTCTTACAGCTGGATCTCATGAAGACGTGTCCTCAACTGAGGCTCCTTCCTCTCTGATGACTCTAGCTTATGTCAAGTTGACACAAAGCTAGCCAGTACAAGGCACTAACAGATTTGGTGTCTGGTGAGGACCAGTTCTCTAGAGATGGCACCTTCTTGCTGCATCCTCACAAGGAAGAAGAGGAAACAGGTTCCTGGAAGTATCTTTAGTCGGGACATGAGTCCTATTCTTGAGAGCAGAGTTCTCTTCCCCAACAGTCTCTCAAAGACCTGACCTTGTAACACCATCACATTGTGGATTAAGTTTCCACTTGGGAATTTTGGGTGTTCACACATGTAGTCAGCCATCTATAAACCTTGCTGAATCTCAGTGTCCTTCTCTAAAAATAAAGATAATACCCACAAAAAAGAGTCACTCTGAGGACTGTTGAGTGGCTCACACATTGTCCTAGCTGGCTATCTGTTGCTGGGATAGAGCACTGACTAAAACCAACTTGGGTTTATTTCATCTCACAACTCCCAGGTTACACTCCATCACTGAGAGTTGTTAGGGCAGGAACCCANTGCAGAAACCTGGAGTCAAAAACTGAAGCAGAACCACAGAGGAACATTGCTTATGCTCTCCAGGCTCATGTTCAACTACCCTTCTTAATATCTCCCAAGACCACCTGCCCAAGGGTGGCACCGCCTCCAGTGAGCTGGGCCCTCCCACATCAATCATTAACCAAGAAAATACCCCACCGATTTCCCTATAGGCATTTTTCAATTCAGGTTCCCTCTTCCCAGATGACATGACACTTGTGTCAAGTTGGCAAACAAAAAACAAACCCAAAACTAACCAACATGCATGCATGCGCACGCACACACGCACACACACACACACACACACACACACACACACACACACACACACACACACACACACACACACACACACATACACCATATCCATGCTACTAGCACGTATCATTATTTAGCACATTTAACCCACAACATGGGATGGGGAAGAGGGGAAGAATGTGTTTAATCTTATCTACAACCCTACTCTTAGAACCATTGCTG
>LZPO01007983.1:41115-51745 GCA_001675575.1 Neotoma lepida | reverse complement strand
GAGAGGTGGCTTAGTGAATAAGAGCCCTGGCTGCTCTTCCAGAGGACCCAGATTTGATTCCCAGCATGGTGGTCCACATTTGTCTATTAACTCCAATTCCAGGGGATCCAATGNCTTCTTCTAGCCTCTTAGAGTACCAGACACATAAGTGANCCACAAGCAAACCTGCAGCAGAATANAGATAAAATAAGTAAATTATGACACACACAAAACAAGGCTACAGATAAATTTTCAGTCTAGCGCAAGATGTGCATCCAGCTAGGCCAGCTCCGTTAGGTTTCAAAGATGGAGAATGTGGTAATTCTCCTTGACTCTGCTTTGTTTATTAGGCTCCTGGCTTTTCCCATAGAGGTTTATGATCTGCCTTGGGAAAGGTCATACATAGAAGGGGATGTTCATTGTGCAGCCCACATTTGCTGTGTCTTGAGGATCCATAGCACATATGCAGGAATGCACGACGCAGTGGCAAAGCACAGTATAAGTCAACATTTATAAAGTTAATAAAACAGCACCTCATTTTTAAAGCATGATAATGCTAACCACCATATGCCACATTATGAATAAGTCTCTTGGTNGTTTCCCCAGTAGTGATTTCATACCCCTAAGTGATGACTCCCCAAGGTTTGGAACATTTAATGGTGATGGTGATCTAATAGATAATTATATCCATAAACAAGTATGAGGAAAAAAATCAGAGAACTAAGAAAAATATCTAAAATAAATGTTTTAAACAAAGCCCATTCCTTGGCATCTCTTTAAGTNGAGGTTTCTCTAGAATACTCAATCTCATTAACAAGAAGAAGTCTACGAAAATCTCAATTGAGTTAGTCAATTAGTTTCTAACTAGAGGAATAAGAGATTCCCAAGACTTGATCAAGGTACAATGCCCAGCATGTAAGAGTCATCTGGGAGATTTTAAATCATTCAGCNTTGGAGAGCATATCCAGGCAAGGCTGTGCTGAGTGGGACCTGTGGGAAAGATCGTAAGGAGACTGACTTGGGTGGAATGGAGAGAATGTGTTTAATGAATTGTAGCAGGTGAGCAAAGGGAAGGGCCAGCCAGGACCGAAGCCTAGGCCAAGCTTATGTACCTGATTCTGATTCAGGGACAGCTTTTCAGATTTCTGAGCAGAGGGAGCNGAGGATTAATATTGTTGGAACAGCAAGCCAGATGTAACCTTGGTAATAGAGTCGTAAATGGACCAGACCAGGATAATAGCAAGAAGAGGACAGAGACAGAAATTACAGGATAATGTGGACATTTTGTTCTTCATATATTAAAACAATGGTTCTGGCCTGCTGTCAGCACAGAGTGTTCTCTGGGGCATTTGTGAACGGCAGTCATGGGTTTGTGCTGATGTGGTCACCGTTTCTTGTCTAAACTTGCTTGTGAGCAAGGGCAAAGATTATAGTGGGCNATTGTTACAGTTACTACTGTGGATAGGGTTACGTACAAATCAGGTGTGTGGCAGAAGACACACACATTTAGTGGNTATCTGCAGAATAAGAGTGCTGGAGTCATTAGATAATTAGATAAGACATAGCAAGTACCTACTGTATGCAAAACATTGTGTTTTCTGAATGTTATCTTACCTAGTTCTCAAGGCAGGCTTTCGGCAATTGGAACTTNTGGCCTCATCTTGAAGTTGAGGAAGTGGGGTGTCTGAGAGATGCTGTCTTCCTGAGAACAATTAGCAAGTAAGCTGTGGTTGTCTCTGTAGCACCTTGCATTTTCTTGTGACCTTTCTGTTAAAGTAAGTTTGCTGGCTGGGGATGTAGCTCAGTTGGTAAAGTATTGCTTGCCCAGCATGTGTGAAGCTTTGGGTTCGATCCCCAGCACCCCATAAGTCAGCTATGGTGGCACACACCTGTAATTCCAGCACTCAGGAGGTAGAAGCAAGTTGATGAGATATCCAAGGGCACCCTCTGCAATATAGCAAGTTGGAGGCCATAAGACNCTGTTTCAATGAAATAAGTTAATANAATAAAATAATTTGCCTAGTGATGTCTGTTGTCCAGGATGGCCTTAGGGGTCATGTAGAGAGTGATTGACTGAAATTTTGGTGGACAACAGATCTGTGTTGAACTGAGTTTCCGTATATATAGCCTGTGCTGTTTATCATCTGGCCTGATGTACTAACTACGTAAACTCAGTAGCCACGACAATACAAAAATGTAGCTGGAGCATAATTAGGCCTGGAGAGCACATGCTATTAGCAATAAAGGAGCTTTTAGAAANGTCTTTTTCTTCAGAAGATTTCATTTTCAATATTCTATGATCATGCAAATTCTTCCTAATGAAAAGAAACTGAACCTCATGAAGAGCTCTTAGAAACTATTGTAAGAATTTTTTCTCTGATTTTCTCTGTCCTGCCTGAAGAACACATAGAATAATGATAGAAATTCAGCAAAAGTTATTATGTGCCTCCTATGTCCCTAGGACTATTGCTTGGCATTTGAGTACAACAAAGAAACACAGATGCTCACAGGTTCTCAGAAAGTAAACAAGTTGTGGTGGTTTGAATGATAGATGTCCCCTATGTCATCAGGCATTTGAATGCATGGTCCCCAGTTGGTGGTGATGTTTAGGGAGGCATAGGAAGTGTAGTCTTGTTGGTGGGAGTATGTCACTGGGGGCCGGCTTTGAGGTTTCAGAACCTCACACCACTCCCAGTTTGTTCTCTACTTCCTGCTTGCCTTTTAAGAGCTCTCAGCCGGGCAGTGGTGGTACATGCCTTTAATTCCAGCACTTGGGAGGCAGAGGCAGGTAGATCTTTATGAGTTTGACGCCAGCCTGGTCTACAGAGCAAGTTCTAGGACAGCCAGTGTTACACAGAGAACCCTGTGGGGGGAGGAGCAGGGAGATGTGCTCTCTCAGCTTCCTGCTTCAGTCTCTGTGCCTGCTTGCTGCCATGCTTCCCTTCAATCCATGACAACAACGATAGATTTATCCCTCTGGTACAATAAGCCCAAATAAATCCTTCCTTTGATAAATTGCNCTGGTCTTGGTGTTTTATCACACAATGGAAACCCCAACTAAGGCATAAGTCATGGGAATAGTGAGGATTACAGGGCTGTGATACTAGGCCAGGGGCTCCACCAGATCTTTGGGGGTGGGGGACAGACATTCCAGTAGAGCCCTGAGGTAGCATGGTCAGCTATGGTTGAGCCAGGAAGACTCATATATGGAAAAGCCTGACACTGTTGAGCCAGGAAGACTCATATATGGGAAAGCCTGACACTGTTGAGCCAGGAAGACTCACATGTGGGGAAGCCTGACAGTGGAGCAGAGTGCATCACTAATATATAGATGAGGAGACATGGAGAAGGAGAGAAAAAAAATATCAAAAGTGTGGAGCAGGTTTAATCTGAAGTACCACACATAAATATTTAAATAGAAAAAGAAGCATTTTTCTCAGTGTACTTATTATTGTAAAATAACCGGATCGGGAAAAGAATCAGTCCTCAACCATGATAGTGATCCGAGTATGAGGACTGGAGTTCAGAATCCCAGCATCCACATAAAAGTCTGCGCACATGGCAGCCATCTTGCAATCCCAACATTCAGGAGGAGGTAGGAGATCTCCAGGGCAAGCACGCTAGCTAGACTAGTGAAATGGTGAGCTCTGGATTAACAAGAGACTCTGACTCATTGAAATAAAGTAGAGCAGAATCTTGGAAAACACTAGACATCAACTTCAGCCTTCCAGGTGAGTCTTACATCTCACACACATACACACACACACACACACACACACACACACACACACACACACACACACACACAGAGTGGTGGTTACCACCATCATGATTATTACCATTGATTGCATCATGTTGATGATGGGAACAGTTGAATCTGAAGACTGTTGACAGGAGGTCGTAAACAGCAAAAGCCAGGCTTCACCATTTGGCTTCCCAAGGACACTGATGGAGGGGAGCATAGCTGTAGATAGTAGAGAAGCCACTGGAGACTCCAGCTCTCAGCCTAAATCTTCTCATGCCAAGGTAAGACTTAAAAGCTCTTACCAAAGAAGTTTCTCTAATTCTATCAAGCCCTATAAATGACTCCAAGAGCAATAATAAGAGTGCTCAGAAAATTGAAGCCACNTTAGGAACCCTATTTTAGACTAAGTTACTCTTCCATTGATCTGTTTACCCCTCCAGAGGCTTCAAAAAATTAGGCCTTTCTTTCTCCCTTCCCTAGGTATGGATGCGGGGCACTGCCCAAGTACCGTACTTACCCAGTGTTACTGCCATTTCACTCAGGATTGTAGCAGCTTCCTGCTTTCCCAGTAACAGTAGGTGGAGATTTCACATTGTGGTAACATAGGGATCCAAGCTGGCGATTTTACTAAGACAAACACACCCTGAGAATTGCTGTTTATTCTAGTATCAAGATGAAGAACTGTAACAGGCAGGGCTCCTCTGGTCAGGACAAACAGGCTTCTACTGCCGGAACCTGCTATATACACACACTGGATTAGTTGGGTGTGTACATTATTGGTTTTGTCTCAGTTTTATTTTTTGAGATCTAAGAAAGGTGAATTACGTTTTTGTTTTTGTTTTTTTTTTAAAAAAAAAAACCAAAACTCTGTTCAAAGGCAAACTTTGAGTTCTATAAAAGTCTTGTGATCTGGTGGCTGTGGAGCCCATAACTTGGCTAGGCAGATTCCAGCATTGTGTCTGCTGATTCTGAGTAAAGTGGAAAGTTGATTTTTGTGTGATGCCATCAAGGATAGCAGAAGCCAGAACTGCCCTGCCCTGTCACTCGGGCTCAGGTGAATTCCTAAGATGTTTCATGGCCAGGCTGCATCAAAAACTCTCTGCTTTCCAGTCCCACTATTGGGTATCTAGTATTATCTAGCCATGGGTAGTGTCTTTCAGCTCTGGAGGTTTCATTTTTGTTGTGGTTATTTGTGTGTGTGTGGGGGTGTGTGTGTGTTTGTTTGAAACAGGGTCTCATGTAGCCCAGAATAGTCTCAAACTTACTATGTAGCCAAGGACGTCCTTGAGGTCCTGATGCACCTGACTCCACTTCCCAGTGCTGGAATTGCAGATGTGTGCTGATATACATGCTGGGGCTTCTTTAAATTCCTAACAGCCAGTCCCTCTCTTGCCTTAGAGCGTTTCTCTACTTCTTCCTATCTTTTCTTTGTCAGTGAAAACATCCTCTTGCCCTTCAGCTTCTGCTCAGTCATCATTGCCTCTGGAAACCTTCCTCTACCCTTTGCCCAGCCCACATGCAATGCTTCAAATGGCCCAGTAGAACGTGTACAACATGGTCTTGCTCATACACACTGTGTTCCCAGGCTCCTCACTGGGCGATACACAGAGTCAACAATCAATATCCATTGATAGAATGAAGTTGGGTGCGGTAGCTCAGGGCTGTAATCACAGCTACTCAGCAGGCTGAAGCAAGAGGATCACAAGTCTAAGGCCTTCCTAGAACACAGAATAGGTTCAAGTTTAGTCTGGGCAACTTAGTGAACTCCTGTCTTANAATAAATGCAAAAGGAGGCCGGGGATTACAGCCCAGTAGTAGAATACTTGCCTGCTATATGCTAGGCATTGGGTTCAACCCTTAACACCACACACATGCAGATGAGTGGTTGACTGACGAGTAAATGAACAGATAGATGGATGTGTGGATGAAAGACACTTGCCTTCCATTAATGAACAATCAGAAGGCTATTTTTAATAGAGACTCACAAGGTGAGGGGTATTTCTAATCCTTAAATTAGATGTCTAAAGGATATGGAAAAGTGCTTACTATTTAGAATAGCAANAATTATTAACTGATTCAATGAAAATAAATCGTGGTAACCTGATTGAACCAAGGCCACATAGGATGGATGCCCAGCAACCCTCTGTTTCAAAGACACATCATTTAGCCCGCTCCTGAGGATGTGTTCCCAGGCTTCTCAAAGGGAGACCCTTAGGACTATTTTATAGATCTCTGTGATGTCAGTCTTTAGATGACTCCTTGAGGGGCTGCACAAAGAATACACTCAAGATTGACTCTCCAAATAGAAATTGTGAATCAAGACTGGATTGGATGTATGAGAGGCTACTCTGGGCAGGAAGCAAGGCCAAGACTTGGCATGAAGCCTCCTTACTAACTATCTAGCAGAGAACAATGGAAGGACCGGACAGGAGCCATTCTTATCAAGAGGCACAGCAGCCTCAGACAGAAAACAATGGTTAAGGGATTTTCCAACCAGAAATGCTGGGAGTTCAAAAATGCATTCATGCTTGGCTTCAGCAAAAAAGTCAAGAGGAAGTTCCCTACTATTAGGGTTGAGGTCAGGCTTGGTGTAAGAATAAAGTATGTTACAACAACAGGAGAAAGAAAGCCAGAAGCAGGTAGGACTGAGGGGAAAGAAGACTGCTGAAGTCTTAAGAGTGGTCAGCAGCAAAACATACTGGGTCTATGTAGGAAAAACCTAAGATGGAGCAGGAGGTATAGATTCAGTGAATACAGGCTCTAAATAAGTGGTTCTCAACCTGTGGGTTATGGCCCCCTTGGAAGTCAGANGACCTTTTCACAGGGGTCACCTAAGACCATTGGAAAACATAGATATTTACATTACGATTCATGACAGCAGCAAAATTACAGTTATGAAGTAACAACAAAAATAATTTTATGGTTGGGGTCACCACAACATGAGGAACTGTATTAAAGAGTCACAGCATTAGGAAGGTTGGGAACCACTGCATTAGATGCTCAGGAAGTCAGAGGGATTGGGAATAAGATGGAGCTGATCCTGGGATAGAATCATCTTAACAGAATTCCACACCGGAGATGTCGTAGATTCCACTGAGAGGAGAGATGGCAGGATGATCCTAGAGCTGTGAGCACCTAGGGCAGTGAAGGAGTTCTGGAATTTGCGGTAGTCATCTTGTAGAGGGCACAGCATCAATAATGATTCATCCCAACCACGTGGTGGGAAGAAGGCTTTCAAGCTGGAGTGTATGAGGAGGTGGCTAGGAGCTCCTGTGTGTGTGTGGGCATCGTATTAGTGACATGTGGGAAGATAGCTGGGTTTTTTTGCTTTTCAACTTTGCTTGTCTTTGCTTTTCTCAGTGCTGGAGATGGCCCCCAGGGCTTTGCCCATGTTAGGCAAGTGTTCTCCCACTGAGCACTTCTTCAGTCTGGGTAAGCAACTTTGAAATTAAGTATAGAATTGGAGAAGGATGTGAAAACAAAGAAACTAAATTGTGCAAGGCAAGTTGATCTAGAAGGCTCCGTAAGAAGCACCAGAGGATTGGACAAGGGCTTAGGGACAGGCAACAGGGCCTCTGTAGCAGACATTCTCCCCAGGGCCTAGACAAGGCCTAGAAGTGCCCAAGACTCAGGCAGGGGAGGCAGTAAGTATTCACTGCTCTGTGCAGGACCTGATAGACTGCCAAGATAGACCACAAAAGTTCTGACTCTTCTGTAACAGTCTGTTTGCAACTGATAGTAACCTGGCCCCGTCTGACATCCATCTGGGTGGTGGTAGAAAACTCATGACCAGAATACCACATTTAGGGTGTCTCATCAGGCCATAAGCTCATAAACTCACTGTCTCAGTCACTGTTCTATTGCTGTGAAGAGACACCATGACCAAGGCAACTCTTATTAGAGAAAGCATTTAATTGGGGGCTTGCTTACAGTTTCAGAGGCTTAGTCCATTATCATAATGGTGGGGAGTGTGGTGGCAGGCATGACAGGCATGACAGGCATGGCAGGCATGGTGCTGGGGAAGTAGTTGAGAGCTACATCCTGATGCACACGCAGAGAGAGTAAGACTGCATCTTATTTGGAAATCTCAAAGCCCACCCTCAATGACACACTTCCTCCAACAGGACCACATCACCTAATCCTTCTAATCCTATCAAACGGTCCCACTCCCTGGTGACTAAAGCATTCAATTATATGAGCCAATAGGGGACATTCTTATTCAAACCACCACACTCACCCATGGGCAGTCTCGAAACATTGGTGGATTAGTCAATCATCCACAAAGCCTATGTCTCTGAGGACANAAGAGTGAACTCTACAGCAGTTGTAGATTTTCTGTCCTCTTAAAGTACTAACTTAATAAGAAGGTGTCATGACTGACACCCACAGCAACCAATCAAGGGACTGGGATTCACAAAAGTGAAATCTCTTCTTTAGAAAAAGAGGGGCAGTGATCTTCTAGAGGCCATGGGCCTCAAACTCAGCAGGCATAAGAATCATTTCTAGAATGCATTAAAAACACACACTTCAACTAGTTTTATTTTATTAAAATAAAACTATTAAAAAAATGCACGTTCAGAACTAGTGGGTCTGAATTTCCAGGGAGCAGTAATGCTGAGGCCAATTCTGCTGCAGGAAGTGGAGGCAGAGTTCTCACTTTGTGAGGACTCGGCAAAACAGCGGAAATGTGATTATGAGGCATTTGTGAGAGATGTGGTCAGTCAGGCTGCAGAGCAAATGAGATCTGATGAACAGATGCTGAGACTAGACAATTTCTGCTTCTATCTGCCAGCTAGAGTGGAGCCGAGGCTATGGAATTACTGGCAGGGTTGGAGCTAGCCCTGGTGAGCTCTACATTCGCATAGGCATGGAGGGCCAGTCAGGATCATGGCCAGAGATCATGGAAGGAGGAAGGACTGGGGATCAAGCTGCAGCCAAGGTCATGGACACCCAGAAATCTTTTCTAGCCGTTCTCAGTGTACTGGCAGCGTCTGATACTGATAGTAGCCTTGTATCTGGGAGTGGCTCTGGCTAGCTCTCTCCCTCAACCTCTCCTCCCCTACTTCATGAGACAACTCCTTTAAGCTATCAAGAACAGATCCCCAGTCACCAAGTGCATCTTCAGCCCTCTGAAGAAACTTGAGATCGGATGGCAGAAAGGCTGGACAATCTTGGGACAGGCTGGGCTGAAGTTGAAGATTCATAAGACCTTTTAGATGCTTTCTCACTGTTTACTCCTAGGGAGCTAGAGTTGGGGCTGTGACAGCCTCGAGCAATAAGAGCAAAGGAAAGAGGCAGATCCTTTTAGGATAACACAAGATTTCTACCCCATCGTAATGAGAGAGTGATAGCACCATACCAAAGGTAGAATCAGCGCCAAGAGAAGTTATCAGAATCTGGTGACCAACCTGTTACCTGTTTTGTCTTGTATCATTCAGGGATTTAGAGACAAAACCAAAATATAAAAGGGGAACCCGGAATTCTCACTTCTAAAGAATTCTGCCCAGTATATTTCTATAATTTCAAGGTAATTTGGAATTCATAAGTTCTTTAATCAGACTGCACTCCTTGAAACTGCAAGAGATTAGCAGCATGGAGAGAATGGGGATTTGGGTTAAGCTGCAGAGAGAAGAAATGGGTCAGTGGGATGTACTTGAGGGAGGGGAGTCAGGACTTTGGTGCATTCAGAAAGTAGTTTGGGGGACCACTGCGTAGAGAGGAAGAAGACATAGGGAAGGGACCACCTCAAGGGGTCTCTTGCTCTCTGCTTTCAGTATTGTGTCTCTTTGCTTTTCCTCCTGCCATGTAGCTGGGTCTGTTCCTGCTAGTCATTTAAGGGTCAGATAACCCATCATCTCCTTTCCAGATTTGCCTCAGTATGGTTAGAAGCTTTGTGCTGTGGGCCCTCACTGTTGTTTATGTACATATTTTGCATTGATTATTTATCTATTTATTTTTATTTTGAGACAGGGTCTCACTATGCAGCTCTGGCTGTCCTGGAACTCACTATGTAGACCAGGCTGGCATCAAACTCACAGAGATTTGATTGCCTCTGCCTCTCAAGTGCTGGGATTAANGACATGCACACTATGCCTGGCTTGCATTGATTTGTTTGTAGCTACAAATAGCCCACACTCAGTTTTCACCCACCCCCACTTTTCTGCCCTCCCCTCCCCCAGCTCTGTGGCTCAAAGCCAGGGCCTCATGCATGCCAGGTAACTAACTGTTCTATCACTAAATTTACCCTAAGCCTTCAAACTATCAATTTCTTGAAATCAGGGAAGTAGGCGCCTTTCATCTTTTTCAAAATTGATCTGTTGCCCAGTTAGTTACTAAGAACTAGAGATATTTTTGATTCATCTGTCCTATCCCCAAATTATACCTCGTTAACAAAGTTAAGCAGCACTGTGAAGATTGCTTCATTGAGTCTTCTGGTTCAAACAAAAGCTGCCAGGGGATGCAAATAATGGAAAATTTTCAGAATAATGTAGAAGAAATATGCTACCAATTAAAGACTGTATAGACCAAACAAGCAAAAAAACAAAGAACAGAAACCCAAAACAAAAGGATGACCAGGTGAATTTGAGAAACTCTGCTGTATCATTTTACATACACTGTGCTAGCAAGAATTCAAACAAAATAGAAACATCGAGTGAAGTTTTGCAGAAGGCAACATTCCCTTGTGNTATGGCAGACTGACCTAACTTTCTAAGAAGTAGTATGAATACCCATTTCCTGTGATTTATAACATAGCTTATTGAAAGCGACTATTTGGATGTCATTTAACAAGATAATGTGTTACCCAGTTAGTAGACAATTTCTCAATTCAACTCAATACTTTCAATTGATAAAGAATTGACAAAGTGCCTCCAGGTCCTTGCATTCCAGAGTAGTGCATCACTTTAT
>LZPO01007982.1:505032-520146 GCA_001675575.1 Neotoma lepida | reverse complement strand
ACTTTAGAGAAATCCTTAAAGATAATCTGCACATGCTCCAAGCACGGATGTAAAATGTACACTCGGTCAATGTGTGGATAATCTGCTTCTGGCAAGTACCACCTTGAAGGGCTGGAGTAGGGAAACAGAGGCAGTGCTGTATCTGATACAAAGGACTAGACACAGTATATCACTCAAGAAGGCCCAAATCTGCCAAAAAGAGGTTAGCTCCTTGGGGTTTCAGGTCTCAAAGGACAATAGGTCTTGTGCCCTAAATGAAAGAAAACCATCTGGGACCTCCCAACTGCAAGGATCCAAAGGCAGATTCGAGACTTTCCAGGGGCAATCAGCTTTTGTGGAGATTTGGATCCCTAACTACTCATTGACAGTCAATGCTTTGAGACTCCCAGATATAACCTGTGAAATCAATCTGCTCATCCATGAAAAGAAATGAATGACCCTGATGATTACTTGTGGCATATCTGTCCAAATAGTTAGGCACAATGGCAGTGACAGGATGGCCACCGTGCCTGTGGGTCCTGACTCTTGTCTTTGTGGAGGAAGCAGAAAAACTGACTATGGGATTGTAGTAAAATATTTCTTTGGAATGCCAGCTCCCAAATAACAACACAGACATTTATTATTAATTATGAAAGCTCAGCCTTAGCTTNGGCTTGTCTTACTAGCTCTTATAAGATAAATTAACTCATTTATTTTAATCTACATTCTGTCCCATGGATCGTTACCTCATCTCTCTGTATGCCTCATGGTGCTTTCTCCATGTCCCTGATGTCTCTCACATGCCTAGATTCATCTCCTACTTCCTCTTTCTCTCTCTCTACCCAGAAGTCCCACCCATACCTCCGGCCTTGCTATTGGCTGTTCAGCTTCTTATTAAACCAATCACAGTAAATGCATCTACACACAGTGTACAAATATCCCACAACATGGCANAAATTTTGAATACCAAATTTCACATGCAATCACAACCCTCGTGGACCACTGAAGGAACCATTGTCTCACCAACTCACGTATGGGCCATTGCCAGACAGTCCTTTCAAGAATCCACTGAGTATGTCTGGAAGCTATGAGAACATTAATTCTGTCCACTTTTCTCTCTATTGAGTCAGGACCTCCTGGCCATGACTACATTGAAACAGCAGACAGGATTTACTTGAACTGCCCAGAAATCACAGTTCAGTCTTTAGCCTTCCTGTACTATATCCTCTGGTGGAAGTAGCTTCATGTTGGATAGGAGGCATTGGGCAAGATATGCAGTCATCTTCCGACAGAAAGAGAAATAGTTTAGTCAGGGGCCATTCCAATGAGGTAGTCAGGCCAATGAACAGACCTGCTGGCCTTAATCAGGGCCCTGAAATTAAGTAAATGACATAAGGTGGATGTCTACACAGATTCAAAGTGTGCCTTCACTGCCCTTCTTATACACAGGGCCCTCTATAGAGAGACAGGACTCCTCACCATAGGAGGAAAGTCCATCAAGAATCAAACCTAGATCCTATGCCTTCTGGAAGCAGTCTGAGATCCTGTAACCACAGGATATTAGAAGGTGGACATGGAAACAAAATGAGCAGCCATGGCAGTGACTTGTCAGGTCTCCCTTGCCAAAATTTTAATGATCTTAGCCTTGTGTGTGTGCCCAAGTTATGTTCAGAAGGAAGAGAAATGAATAAAAAGTAAAAAGGGTACCAAGAGTTCAGATGGACGATGGCTTCTTCCTGACAGACATCCATATTGTTAGTTGAACAATCCTATAATTGTTCAACTAACCAGCTCAGCTACCCTCATCCAAACAAAAAATTATCCTATGACCTTGGAAACAACAAGGGAACTTGCAGTCCATACTGCCTGGCTTAGAGAGACAGGCATCCTGGTGCCCTGCCAGTCACCATGGAATACACCTCTTCTGCCTGTGAAGAAACCTGGGACCTCTCATTCTCATGAGTCTGATTCTTCCATAGAAACAGGTATCTTGGACCTGAAAGATATATTCTTCAGCCTCCAATTGGCAGAGGCGAGTCAATCCATCTTTGCTTTTGAATGGACAGACCCAGAGGAAGTTATAATGGGCAACTTGCATGGACCAGGTTGCCCCAAGGACTTGAAATTTCTCCAATCCTGTTTGATGAGACAGTAAATGATGACTTCCTGCCATTCTATGAAAGGTTTCCCAGGAAAATAGATTATAAAAGACCACAGAGGGGCTGCTGCAAGAGTTGCAGATCATATGCCGGGCGGTGGTGGTGCACGCCTTTAATCCCAGCCCTCGGGAGGCAGAGACAGGAGGATCTCTGTGAGTTCAAGGCCAGCCTGGGCTACAAAGTGAGTTCCAGGAAAGGCGCCAAAGCTACACAGAGAAACCCTGTCTCAAATAAATAAATAAATAAATAAATAAATAAATAAATAAATAAAAACATCTATGTGGAAATGTCTGGTTGCTACCCAGTTCTATGAGCATTGCAGCTCAGAAGAGAGATCTGGGCTAGAGATTTTTTAGTCATTGGTATATGGTTCAATGAGACTAAGGATGTGAAAAGAATTGCCCAGGGAGAGTGTCATTGAGGGCTTATGCTCTTTTGGGGGTCCTGCCACCCAGCTCCCAAATAAATCACACAGAGGCTTATTCTTACTTAATAAATGTCTGGCTTTAGCTTGGCTTGTTTCTAGCCAGCTTTTCTTAAAGTTTAAATTGACCCATCTATCTTTCTCCTCTGGGCTTTTACTTTTCTCTATTTCTGTATACCTTTTCTGTCCTTCTTAGTGTCTGGCTGTATAGCTGGGTGGTTGGGTGGCTGGGTGACTGGGCAGCTGGTCCCTGAAGTTCTCCTCTCCTTGTTCTCTTGCTCCTTCTTCCCTTTCTTCCAAATTTCTCCTCCTATTTGTTCTCTCTGCCTGGCAGCCCTGCCTATCCTCTCTCCTGCCTTGCCATTGGCCATTCAGTTCTTTATTAGACCATCAGGTGTTTTAGACAGGCAAAGTAACACAGCTTCACAGAATTAAACAAATGCAACATCAAAGAATGCAACACATCTTTAAAATAATATTCCCAACAGGAGAGTGTGTTGTAGGAGAATGGAAGTCTTCCTAGGACAAAATCCCAAAGATCAGCTGCACTTAATAGAGAGATGGAGGATAAAGCACTTACCAAGGAAGGGCCAGAGGGAAGAGGAAAGCTGCCAAGTGTGTAAACCAATATGTCTAGAAGTAGAGAAAAGAGTGCTCAATAATACCAATGATAACTGATAAGAAGGTCACAGAAGAGCTGAAAGAAACCCATTGAGTTTACCAACAAGGAGCTCACTGGTGACCTTCCTAAATGTAATTTACTGGAATTGGAGAGGGCACTCGTGGCTCGGCCTCCTTCTCTCTACTAGGGTAGCTTTAGGAGATCTACAGACTTCTTTGTGGACTATCTTCTCAAACAAAGCTCAGCCCCCTGCACTGTAGACTTCATTCAAACTGCAGGCACTCCTTGGCCAGGAGACAATCACAAATTGCAGCTGCCAACACTGAGTGAGTACTCTTTTGGTTTGAATGTGACCTGTCCTCTCCCAAAGTCAAACTGAAATTTGGCTTCCAGTATAACAGGGTGAAAGGTTGTGGGACCCATAAGAGATGTTTGGGTCATAGGGCCTCCGCCCTCCTGAGGGATTACTGTTTGTTTCCCTGAACTGGAGATTAATTCTCATGAAGTGAATTCTTAACCCCATGCGACTGGATTAGCTTCCATAAAAGCCACTTGCTGTAAAGCAACACTTGCCCTTCTGGGTTTTCACCACAGGCTCTCACTAGACACCACCACTACATTCTTGGATCGCAGTCTCCAGAACTAGGAGCTAAAGTGAACTCCTTCCCTTTATAAAGTATCCCATTTCCACCATTCTGCTAAGACAAGTGCAAAGCACTTTGCATCTAAAAGCTGTTACATTCTGGGGTTCAAGAGATAGCTTCACAGTTAAGAATGTGTACTGCTCTTGTAGAGGACCCAAGTTGGGTTCCCTGAACCTCTGTCGGTTGGTTGCAGGGCTCCAATGCCTCTGGATCCACTGGCACCTGGATTCACGAGTACATACTCACAATTAAAAATGGTAACAGCAAACCTTTAAAACAGAAAAGCCTGTTACATTCTACTTTCCATGAATAACCTCCATCACAGTCCCAGGCTGAGCTGACACAGGCTAGGTCAAGGAAGAACTTAATCAAGATCCCCCAGTCACTGAGAAACTTCCGCTTGGTTGCAGACAAAGCCTTTCTCTTTAATGAACAATGTTATTGAGGGCAGGATGGTCTGCATCAGGGACCCTCAATAACGTTGTAAAATATCCTGCAGAATATCACAACTCTTTGCTGCAGAGGGCCATGTAAGATGATGCTCTCATTAATCACTGGAAGACACCTAACATAGCCTTATGTTGTTCTCTTTGTGTGCAGAGAAAGCTCTCAGTACCTCAGAAAAGTAATTTAAAAAAGTTTTAAGCACCCTAGGCTAGGAATCAGTGGGACCAGCTTGCTGCTTTAGATGGCAAAGCAGCGAAGTGACATGCATTGCCCAGGCTCTTCTATTAAGACCCCTATGCCATATTAAGGTAGAGAGAACATCTGCTTAGCGTTCCTCCTGTCTCCAGTGTCCCTCCTCTAGCACATGGACTATCACCTCATCTAAAGGTGTATATGAGCAACTGGTCTCTTCCCTCAGATTAGGGATTTCTCTTTGTGTGTGTGTGTGTGTGTGTGTGTGGTGCTGGGAATTGAACTTGGGGCCTCAGGTATACTAGGTAAGCATCCTACCGTTGAGATATATTCTTAACTCAGCCCCAGGCTACAGATTTCTCAATGGCAGGGAGAGAATTTTGTTCCCATGGTGCTCCTTGAAGCTTCTCAGCTATTTGCAGTGCTAGGTACCTCTAAAAATATTTGTTGAATTCATTAGTAAAGGAAGGAATGGGTTTTCCCTATATACAACCAGTATTCTAGCCTAACTCTTCTTTATATTCATTGCCAGATTAACTTTCCCAGCCAGAAGAGCATCTGTTGCTTTTTTGAAGGAAAGATTAACAAATAATGAGTGTGTGTGTGTGGGGGCGCTAGATCAAGTTGATTCAGTCCAGCAGGTGTTTGGAAACTGGCCACAAACCCAGTCCTGTGCCATGTGTTCTTTCAGAAAGGACACAGCCCTAAGCAATTCAAATGTTTTTAAAATGCATATGTCAAACACACACACAAAAATGTATCAACAGTCAAAAGAGAGACACTAGGAGCCCATGACTTTATTTTAAAAGCAAGACATAAGCAGTGTGTCCAGGCTCTGGAAGCCAAGAGTTTTGGAAAGAATTGGTATAAAAAAATTTGCTTTTGAGACATGGTTGAGACAGCTCTGGTTGACTTTGAATTTGATATATAGACAGGCTGGCCTCAAACTCACAGAGAGTTATTTGCCTCCTGAGTGCTGAGATTAAAGATATGCACATAAATGTCCAGCTCACACAAAAATATTTTTGGGACCATGCCAAACTTAACCAGAATTTCCCTGAGGCTACATATAGTGTTCATATATCCCATGATATAGACCAAGTCATTCATTTCACAGGAAAATATTAATGGCTGATGTTGAAGTATTGCCCCAGATCCAACTCAGTATGTTTGGTATAGGTTTGTAATAGATTTCTGAAATCCAAACAGTTCTGAAGTTCCAAAGCACATGTAGTCACAAAGGACATAGACAAGGCATTGTAAGTCTGTGCTCTATGTATTACAGTTTGGGACTTAGTTATTAAACAATGCTTTTCTTTTAATTACACATACATGCATGTATTTATTTGTGGGGGTGCACACACATGGGAAGGTCAGAGGACAACTTGTGAAAGTCCATTCTTTCTTTCCATCATGTGGCTCTCAAAGATTGAACTCAGATTATCAGGCTTCACACTAAGCCACCTCACAGGCATTGGCTTGCTTGCTTCATTCCTTCCTCCCTTTCTTTCTTTCTATGCTCTTAAAGGGCAAAGAAAGGGAGGAGGATTGAGCCAGGTCAGGTATCCAAGGGCGCCTGCTAACAAACCTTTGCCCTCCTCCTCCTCCTCTCAGCTCGCGCCTCTACCCATCTTCCTTGGGCTCTGTCTGTTTTCCAGGCTCTGGTTTGCCTACTCAGTTGCATGCTCATCTAATATAAATTTGTTGCAGCAACAGCTCTACAATATGCCTCACATCTAGTCTCCATCCCTGAGAGTCCATGTCTTCTGCCCCCTGTGTCTGATCCAGCTTTCCCTTCTCACCTTTGGGATCATTTCCTTTTCACCTGTGCCTTCCGTCTTTCTGCTCTGGTCATCGGCTCTAGACCTATCATTTTTCCCATTTCTCCTTAGGGAAGTTCTTTCTAGGGCTATTAGTATCTTTTTCATCTATGTACATCTCTCTCTTTTGCCTTCCCTCATCTTCCAGTTTACTTCTAAAATAAGTATATTTTATACCTATATATGTGCCACCACCCACATACCTATGATCTGTGTACTCTGAATGCTGAGGCAAGAGAATCATGAGTTCCAAACCAGCTAGAGCTATATAGTGATATTATATTCACACATAATAAAAAACAAGAAAAGGGGGCATATTTAAGTTAAAAGGCAAGCCAAGTTTTTCTCTTAAATAGCAGATTTACTGTAATTAGAAATTTAAAGTATACAATTTGATAACACATACACATATAAAATATAATTGGTATATATGTGTATATATATACACACAATTTAAATACTAAGTGTATCCCTTGTGGAGGGGGGTCTACCCATTTCTCTGTGGGAGGCCCCCTTTCATTTTTTTCCCCAGGGTACTCTTGAGGAGAAGTGAGAAATATTTAGATAGAAGGATAGAGGGGAGAGAAACAGATAGAAACACAGGATAGCCTCAGGAGGGCCTGGATCATTATCCACCAGCCCCTTCTGTCTCTTCTAAAGGGCTATTTATAGGAATGCCGAGGGGTGGAGCAAAAGACCTCCCCCTAGCTCAGCCAAGTGTAGTCCCTTCCAATCACGTAGAAACCATGCACATGGTCAAGCAACCCTCTAATGCAGCTCTGCTAAGTAAAGCAAGCTCACATCTCACTAGGAAATCTTTGTGGGCCTCCACAATCCCTAGCTCCTGTAAAATTTCTATAGGCCCCCGAATAATCTCTCCTTCCCTGATGGTATGGTTTGAATGTGAAATGCTTCCCACATGCTTTATGTGCTAGAATATTCTTACCCCAGCTGGTGGCACTGCTTTGGAAGATGGTAGAACTTTAAAGTGGTGTCTAGCTCCCAGAAGTGAGTCACTGAGTGGGGTGAACCTTGAAATTTAGAGTCTGACCCTTGCCTTCTCTCGGCTTTCTGTTCTGATGAGATGTGAACATGTATGTAAGTGTGACATATACCCTCTGCCACAGATCCACTGCTGTCATTCCTTTTGTACTGTGATGGATTGTAGCCTCTCAAACCGAAATGAACTTCTCTTAAGTTGCTTCTCATCAGGCATTTGGTCACAGCAATAAGAAAAAGAACTAATACGCCAGTCTTTCCCCTTCCTTCATAATCTTAAGAAATCTCTGGTTTTATTTCTGTAGATATATATTATAAAACGCAAGACAATTCAAAGAAAACTATTTAGAGTATATAGTGGTATGCCTTGATGTGTCTAAAAATAATGATGGAAATATTTGCATGACGATGTTAACCTTGTTTCATAAGCCATTTGAAGAACAAAGGAATTATCTTGAACGATAGGCCCTCTAGTGGCAAATGAAGGACAACGAGCCTTCCAGTCGGAAAACATAGTGGATTGTTAGAAGAAAGTTGGGTTAATCAACTTCTGTACCACAATAAATCCAAAGCACTAATTGTGGAAGTGCATAAACAGCAGTCAATCCCCCCCTTGGGCTACAGCTAGGTGCGGTGGATGAATTGGCCCTGGCATTGCTCTGTATTGAAGCAGACTTATGGAAAAGTACACTTCATATATGGCATCTCAGATCGCAGCTACATGACCAAATTCAGAAATTCTGCAAATCCTTTTTACAGAAACCCCAAGAGACTTTCACCATGACAGTGTAAGTGACTGCCTTGAATCATACCTTTATTCTGGGAAGCCACACAAAGAGACCATCAATGCTGTACAAGAGAGGAAATTGCTGTCTAAGAAAGGATGAATTTCAAATTGCTCCCCCCTCAGTTTCCCAAGACACAGCTTCAAAGCACCCAAGTCAATTTATTTTAATTGATAGTCATTGTGGTAGTTTGAATGAGGATGGCCCCCATAGGCTCATATATTTGAATGTTTGGTCCCTAATTGGTGGGTGCTTAGGAAGGATTAAGAGGTGTCTCCTTGTTGGAAGGGGGTGTGTCACTGGGGGTGGGCTTTAAGGTTTCACACTAGGCCCCGTCTCTGTCTCTGTCTCTGTCTCTGTATCTCTCTGCCTGCGGATCAGGATGTAAACTCTGCTCCGGCTACGCTACTGTTCATGTTATTGCTCCAGCACCTTGCCTGCCTGTCTGCCACCACGCTCCCCACCATGACTTACTAACCCTCTGAAACTATCCCCAAGCCCCCAATTAGATACTTTCATTTATAAGTTGCCTTGGTCATGATGTCCCTTCACAGCAATAGTAACTAAGAAAGTCATTTACTCATGCAGCTAATATTTATCAAGATACCAAATAACATCCAAAGACACTACAATGTTGCATTTTACAAAATAAAATATATTACCTAATTATGATGTATATGTTGTAGAAACAAAGTATGGTTGTGCATAACTGTAATACCAACACTCAGCAGAGGGTGGCAAGAACATCACAAGTCTCTTTTTGCATTTTGTAGATTAGTGGTTTTTTTATCTGTTAGAGTGCAGGCCCTGGGGGCTGAAACTGCCTTTCTTTGTGTGTATACTTGTGGGTACACACTTATGTGCACGCTTATGTGGGTAGAGACCAGAGGTCAACTTTGGAAGCCATCCACTGTCTTGGATTTTGTTTGTTTGTTTCATTTAGTTGGTTTGGTGTTTTGAGACAAAGCCTCTCTGTGGTTGTCCTGGCTGTCCTGGACGCACCATAGCCACCCAGCCAATCTTTTTGTTCTTTGAGACAAGTTCTCTCAATGGACTGACACTTACTGATTTGGTTAGTATGTTTGGTGAGTGAGTCCCAGGAATCCACCTATCTCTGTGTCTTAAGTGCTGGAGTTATCTGTGCATGCCCTCTGCCTAGCTTTATTTATGCATCTATCTATCATCTATCTATGTATCATCTGTCTATGCATCTATCTATCTATCTATCTATCATCTATGTATCATCTATCTAGGTATCATCTAGCTATCATCTATCTGTCTGTCTGTCTATCTATCTATCTATCTATCTATCTATCTATCTATCTATCTATCTATCTTCTTTGAGATAGGATCTCTCTACACAGCTCTGGATGTCCTGGAACTCAATATGTAGACCAGGCAGACCTCTAACGTACAGAGATCCACCTGCCTCTGCCTCCTGAGTGCTGGGATTAAAGGCGTGCGCCACCACACCTGGCATAAGTCTGCCTGGCTTACTTGTGAGGGTTCTGGGGATCAAACTCCTGTCCTCATGCTGTGTGGCAAGCACTTTTGCAGCTGAGCTTTCTCTCTAGATCAGCCTTGCCTTTCTTTTAAAGATCCGTTCTATTTTCTGTTTACTAATTTTAAGTTAGTATGTAAATAATGAGTTTCATCATCTTCATTGACACATGCCACTGTCTTTTGTTCCCATTCATTTTTCTCCTCACACTGTCCTGCTTTCCCCCAGTTAGTGTCTGCTGCTGCTTTTTCATATGTGTTTCTCTACCCTACTCCTCCCCTCTCTTAAGGTCACTTCCTACCCTCTTATGATCCCTTCTCTAGTTTCATGACCTTCACACCCATGCATATATAAATATAAATGTACTGCTACTTCATTTTAAACCTATGTTTTATATGTGTAAGGGAAAACATGCAGTATTTGTCTTTCTGAGTCTGAGTTATTTCACTTAGCATACTGGTTTCCAGTTTCATCCATTTTCCTGCAAATGCCATGATTTCATTTTTCTTTACAGAAGGATCAGTAAAAACTCTTCATAAGATGTCAAACTCCATCCAGGGGTTCAAGGTCTATAATCTTTCAACAGAGAGAATTTGAGTTATCAAAGACCTTGATATTTCCTTAAAATAGTTTGGTAACCAACTTCAAGATTTTAGAAAGTTAGATGAGTGGTTTTCATTATGTTATCTTTGGTGTATTTGGCTGTGAACTGCACATGGGGACCTATTTAAAAAATACTGCATGAACTTAAGCCCTCACTCAGCCCTCCTAAGTCAGACTGTTTGGAATCCTCATTATTCACAGGTTCCCAAATGGACCCTGGTCCATAGATAATGATTGGAGAAGTGCTGAGTTGGCAGGTTCTGAGGAGATTGGCTGAGAGCCAAAAATTTCACTTCATCCACTTTGGCTACTTGCAATAACCTTTTCCTTCTCTCCTCCCACCACTACAGACACACCCAAACTTATTGCTCGATCTTCTCTACAGTCATCTTTCTCTCCTTTCTTTCTCAACCTAGTGCCTTAGATCCATTAGCAACTATTCCTGGTGAGTTATGTGAGGAGCTGGGTGACCTAGGTCCCATTGCCCATTCTACCGTTCATTTCTTTTGTGATGTTGTGCAGGCTAGTTCTTTTCTTTGAACCTTGGATTTCTCATTTATAAAATGGAATATGGTACCAGATCGTCATGTAAAAAGCACTTCAAGTTTTAAAATCAGTGGTCTTCATAATTATTCAAATGTTTACACTCATAATCCCAATGCTTGGGATGCTCAGGCAACAAGAGTGCCATAAATGTAAACATGTGAGTTCCAGGCCATCCTGAAGTGAGAGTGAGACTGTTTCCCCAAACCAAGAAGAGAAAAGTAAAACTAAATTTATTCTTCAACTGTGGCATGAGATCCAGTAGTAGCAAACACCCAGAGTGTTTACTGGAAGAGCACATCTGACCTGGATGTATCCCAGTGGGAGAGCACTTGTTCAATGTGTGCAAGGCTGTGGGGTCAGTTCTTAGCACTAGAGAAAAAGAGCAAAACAGAAAGAAAGGAAAAGACTGGGCATGGCAGCTCACATAAATAATCCCAACATTCTGAGAGGCTGAGGTAGAAATACAAGTGTGATACCAGCCTGGGCTACATAGAGGTTTTTGTTTGTTTGGTTTGGTTTTTTGAGATAGGGTCTCATGGAGCCCAAGATAGCCCTGAACTACCTATCTAGCCAAGGATGATTTAGAACTTCTGCTCTTCCTGCCTCTACCTCCCAAATGCTAGGCCTACAGGCATGTAATAGTCTATGCAGTGCTAGAGATCAGACATATATCTTCATGCACGCCAGTCAAGCACTCTCCAGTTGAACCACATCTACATTATCAGCCCTGATTTTTTTTTATTTCTACAGAATTAATTAGCTTTTAATAACATAATTTCTTTATTGCTTCTTTGGACATTTCACATCATGTACCCCAATTTCACTCATTTCCCAGTCCCCCCACCCATTTCTGCCCCTTGACCTTGCAGCATCCCCCTCAAAAGAAAATTAAAAAAAAATTTAAAACCAAACCAAAATTTAAAACCAATTTAAAAACAAACTTCTCTCCTCTGTCTTTCCCACCTCTCCAACACCTCTTCATTTGTCCTCTTAGTGGCACTGGAAGCTGAGGTATGTCACACAGTATACACTTTTGTCCAATTAGCTTTACTTACAAACGTTCATTGCAATGAGTCATTGGTCTGGTTCAAGGCCTCTGGTTTCTGGTACACCATCATCACTGGACCCTCACTGGAGTCTCCTCTCAGATATCCTGCAGCTGCGTAGAGTCATGGAGACCCTGCAAGTATTGTTCCACAGGACCAATCCCTTCATGCACTCCAGCAGGTCCTAGATGGGGTAGATGTTAGGGTGGGCCAACCCAAGGCCCTGGCTGTGGGCCTGGGTGGTAGCTGAGCTGGTCAGTCTAAGGTGCCAGGGCTACCCCCTCAGGTGAGGGGCAGGGCCAGCTCTCCTGAGTGTGCGAGTGGGTGGGTGGGATGTTCTCCCTTTCCAAGAACACTGGGGCCAGCTCTCTTGCTATAGTGTCCAGCAAGAGGCAGGGCCAGTTAGTTTTTCCAGGGCAAAGGGAGGGGCCGGCTTAGCATGGTTTATCACACATGGTTCCTGTGGTCCACTGTGGTCACACGGGCCACAGACATCAAGGACAATAGACCCAGACAGGGCCCTCAGCAGCAGTTCGGGTTGTATGTCACGATGGCCCCTGTGGCATCTCAGGTCACCCAGATCAGTATGGCACCAGTGGCAGCATGGCTCTCAGACAACAACATGGTCTCAGGTGGCTGACCAGACCCCAGGCCCTCAGTGGTAACAGGAACCATGGACATCAACTCAGACCCTGGCTGCTGTAGGGCCATGGACCCAGAGATGACTCTAGGCAGTAGCCCAGACTTGGATGTCTCCATGGCCCCAGGTGGCAGCACAGGCCACCCAGATCAGTGTGGCCCTGGCAGCAGCATGGCTCTTGGACACCAGCATGGTCTCATGTGGCTGACCAGACCCCAGGCATCCACATGGCAATGGGAGCCATCGATGGGAACTCAGACCCTGGATGCTGTAGGGCCACGAACCCAGACATGGCCCTTGGCAGCAGCTTGAGCCTGGATGACATCATGGCGGGGGTGTGGGACAGCACAGGCCACTCAGATCAGCAGGGCCCTCAGACACCAACAAAGCCACAGGTGGTGGGTGGCCCAGCAGCATGGCCTTTGATGGTATCAGGGGCCATGGACATCAACACAGACCCTGGCTGCAGTGGGCCATGGACCTAGACATGGCCCTCAGCTGCAGCTCTAGCTCCGAGGTCACCAGGGCACCAGGTAACAGCGCAGGCCACTAAGGTCTGTATGGCCCTTGCTGCAGCATGGCCCTCGGATACCAACATGGTGGTCTCAGTTGGCTGAGTATACCCCAGGTGCACACAGCTCTCGGTGTCAGCCCCAATTTTGTAAGACAGCTTCTTACTATCAATCTGTTTTGAACTTTCAAAACTGCTCCCTTAGCCTCCCAGAAAACTGGGATTACCAGTGTGCACCACCATGCCCACCTCCTGCTGCTTCCATTTAAAAAGAAAGGAATCCTGTCTCATGGTAGAAGAGGGATAAAACTTCAAAGGTATTATGTTTAGTGGAATTAACCAATCAAAAAGGGAGCCCTCATATGAACTATCTAGTGGAAAATAATCAAATAGAAAAGCTGTTGTGAAGGACTGGAGAAAGGAGAGGAGAAATGAGCATAAGGTTTTACTTGTGCAAGATGAAAACCGTCGAGAGATCTGTTGCCAACAGTATGATTAGATTTAACACTGATGACTTGTGCTCATAAAAACAGCTAAGATGGACAACTTAATGCTGTGGTGCTGTTCTTAAGTGCCCAGGTTCAAATCCAGAGCTTTACATATGCTAAGCATATACTCTACCCCTGGCTATATCTCCAGCTCCTAGTGTTAAATGCTGTGTGTGTGTGTGTGTGTGTGTATTGTATGCTATTACAGGCATGTGTGTGCTAGAGCGTGCATGTGTAGGTCAGAGGACAACTTTCAGGAGTCATTTTTTTCCTTCCACTGTAGTTTTCTGGGGCTCAAACTAAGCTGCTCCGCCATCTTGCCTGCCTTGTGCTTCGTTTTTAAAAATTACGACGAAAAAGTATTGTTCTGAGCCCCATGCCAGAGTCATTCAACCAGAATTTTAAAGGAGGGGGTCTGTGAATGAGCATTTTAACAAGTTCCCCACGTGATTTTTTTAAAATCTGTTTTCAATTTTGAGAGTTGCCAGCAAAAATGTATCCTAAATTCTGTCTTCATTTGCAATAAATTTGATGTCATGATCCTTGACTCTCCTTTCCTCCAGACTATTTCTGGGCATTTTTACTTCCTATGTTTAGAGAAAAGAAACTGAATTCATGATTAGCTGAAGCAGAAAGGGACCCAAAAGGTAAATGTGCTACAAAAGATCATTCTAAGCTGAACAGATGACTCTGGGTCCTAACAGTTTGGGATTACCCCGGACTCTGATATTCTCCATTAGAGTGAGTAATTGGAAGCTGGCTATGTGTATACTTACAGAAATTACATTAAATTGTTCACATTAGATAAATCTCAGCCACCGATGCTGCCGGCAAGAAGCAGGGGTAAGAATATTAATGAGCGCTTTCTCTGGAATGAGAATTTGTCACTTATAAACAACCACAAAGGCTGCTGCTGTTTTCATTGTCACAAATTAGGGAGCTACTGAGAAAGAGCTTGTGTTATTTAAATTCCGTGTCACACAAGGCAACAGAATACTAGCTCACGTTTACCGAGCACTTACCGTGCACCAGGCACAGGGCCCAGTATTTTCCACAGAGGATCCCATCCATTTCTGAACCTGGGCCTGTAGACAGGTGTGACTGTTATCCTAACTTTGCCCATGATAAACGAGGCTCATATGGCCTATGGAACCTGCCTGAGAAAGCAGTGCTAGTTCTGAAAACCCAGTCTTTGACTTTTTAAAAATACAATTGACAAGTTGTAGTTTTTTGACAAATACAGTTGCATATATTTATGGTGTACAAAGTGGCATTGTCATTTTTTAAGACAATTTGGGAAGATGAAATCAAGCAAATTAATGTTTCTTACGCAACTATTTTACATTTTGTGGTGAAAATAATTGAAATTTCCTCTCACTGATGTTGAAATCTAGAATATTAATTTATGAGCTATGCCACTGCTGTGACGTCATTTGTTTCTAGTATCTATATCCTGTTTCAGTGACTAATCCATCTTGGGGTGCCAACTCTGTCTCTCCCTGTCATATTGCTACCTAGCTTTCTAATAATGAAATGTTTCACTGAAGCTTGCCCAGTGATTGGGTAAAACCCAAACTTATTTTATGCTACAGTCATCTTAGGGTCTTTCCTGCTAGGTAGTCTCCCTGGATCTGTGGGTTGCAGAGTGATTGTCCTTTGGTTTATATCTAATATCCACCTATTAGTGAGTACATACCATATTTGTCCT
>LZPO01007982.1:457821-473227 GCA_001675575.1 Neotoma lepida | reverse complement strand
GGTGATTCACAACCATCTGTAACTTCCTCTGCAGGGAAATCAAATGCCTTTGGCTTCTATGGGCACCTGTTCTCTTTCTCTCTCTCTCTCTCTCTCTCTCTCTCTCTCTCTCTCTCTCTCTCTCTCTTTCTGTCATGTGTGTGTATGTAATTAAAATAAATCTTTTTAAAAAATTGAAGAGATGTACCTTACATGGCTGGGAAGAGTTGCTCCCAGAAGCCATGGATTATTCACCAAATCTCCAGTGCCAAGGGTAGGATATCTTCTTATAAATTTTGGGTCAGTGAAGTCCCAGAAGCCCCCCATAACCAAACAAATTCTTGCCACTCCTCTTGGTTACTCATCAGAACTAGTTGATAAGCACAGCAGCTGTGGGTAGCTACAGGAGGTCTGCACAAGAACTATCAATAGTGAACACGTGGGTGGGAGAGGAGCTCTTTCCTATTTCTCACTGATGGACTAGTTGATACCGGGAGATGGAGAATTGTAACCTTAGATATGTACCCACTAATGACCCAACTAGGCTCCAATGAATAGTGTTAATCCAGTGGTCACACAGATGGCCCTGGTTAGACTAAATGGATCACAAAACCAAACCAAATGTCATAATTCTGGAAAAGGAACTGTGAGTGATGAAGAGGGTTGACAGGGATAGGAGGGCTGAAAAAAAAAATAAGAGTGCAGGGGAGAGAATAATCAGCATATATTGCATATAGCATTGCCTAAATACCAGATATGGTATCACAAGGCTGTAATCTCAGCCCTTGGTTGGTAGAAACAGAAGAATCAGAAGTTCAAGGTCATGCTCAGCTACATAACGAGTCAGAGGCTAGCATGGGATATGTAAAACTCTGTCTCAAACAACAACGCCGAACACAAAAACCAAGGCCTTGGAACATAGCTCAAGGCCCTGGGTTTGATGGCCGGCACTGGAAAAAAAATAATAACAAAAAAGCCCAAGCCAACCAAACAAAAAAAACCATGAAAAGCTTAGAGAAAGCTTTCCTTCCCTGACCTCTTTAAATCCTATGCTGTTCGTTTTATTTGTTTGATGCCGATTTTGTCACAGATTGAAGAAATATATCTTTGCTTCCATATTTTTTTTTTTACAAATAAGTAGCCTGTCTTATTCTGTTGTATTGCCATGTGGTGCCTAAGTCCTTCCTGAGTGCATACATGGGACATAGCAAACAAATACTCATTAGTGAATGGATAAATAAATGAGTGCTTGTGCAGTTAAAGGCACTGAAATCTCACATAAATTCTATTTCATTTAACAGCTGAGGGAACTAAGGTAAAGAAAGATTACTTACTATGTAAGTGGAAAGAAGATGGAATGTGGGTTCTGAATCCCAAAGGGACTAGAATAACAAGCATTTGGGGTAAATAGCTTAAGAGGTTTGGGCTTTTATTTATCCCTGATTTTGTATTATATAGACTGAATACAGTCAAATGGAGTTGCGTTGACAATCATGAGAAATGATGGATAGAAGCAAGCTTGGCTTTGGAAATCTAGAGTAGCAAGTTATTTGGACATAACTCTGGGATTCTGCTGTCTGTTTTGCACAGATCACCAGTTAGGAGTTATAAGGCCTTCTAATTCAACTGCAGTTCATCACTTTCTGCTGCTATTAAAAATCTGAGCTCCAAGCTGGGCACAGTGGCACAGGACTGTAGTCCCTGCACTTGACAGACAGAGGAAGGCTGACTGTTGAAAGACTGAGGTCAACCTGCTCTACAGACCATCGAGAATTCAAAATGAGAACCTGTCACAAAACAGCAGCAAAGAAATCCAAGGACCAGAGTTGTTGCTGTACCTTGCCGGGGGAGTGTTTGATTAGCACATACAAGGCCCTGAGTTTGATTTCCAGCACCCCAGAGAAAAAGTTCTAAAAACCTAAGCATTTTCCACATCTTGCCTAGCACTGTCCTAGGCTGTCTAGAGCCTAGCCCATAGCTTGCCTCAAAGGTTGTCCTCATGGGTCGACGAGTTTTCTTAAGTTCTTGGCCCAGTTTGCTTTCAGGCCAATATAGCAGCTGCATGTCTTTGAAGTTATGTGTGTTACATGACAATTAGGCAAAAAGCTGAAATCTTGTCATTGTCTCATGGAAATATTCAGCTGAAGAAAAGATACAGAAACCTGAAACTCAATTGGACTTTTGTTTATATGCCTGTCTGGTTATGGGTTGGCTATGTGATGTGTTGATTTGCTTGCCTATATGTTTTAGTCAGTATACAAATTCAGATTCCTCTGTTGAATACACCTGGCATGCCACAATCTGCCCATTCATAATCTCACAGACTTCCTAGTGGGAAACCTGGTCTTTAGCCAGGCTGATCTTTACACAGAACTCCTCCATAGTGCTTGTGAGCACTGATTCTCCTTGACCATTAATCCCCTGACCCTTTCGTCGACCTGCCCACCATCCAGAAGTCCCAGAAAGGTGGCTGTTGCTAAGAGCTTGAGCTGCCAGTCCTTGCTGCACTGCTGCCATGCATTTGGCCCACTCCTGACAATGTTCTTCTTGTTTGAGCTAGGGTGTGCCACTGATTCCAGAAGTACTAAAGTCCTGGGCATGTATTTGCAAAGTCCCCAAATATCCAAATGATGAGGCAGCGCACTCAGAAGAGCAAAACCTGTACAGACAGAGATCTGGGATGCCACTGGCTTTACTATCCAAACAAGAGCTTGCCACAAGTCATCTGAGCCAGTTAGCAATCGGGCCTGGCATTGAGAACACATAGGGCACCTTTAACTTATGACAGTCATCCCACTTCTCATGATATGTTCACCCATAACGGGAATTTGTGACTGTTCTGACAGAGAAAAGAAAAAGCTAGAAAAGACTATTTGAGGCTACAAGAGGACGATTTGAAAGAAAGTGAACAAAACATGGAAAAGGTTAAAAAGAACAAGGTCAAGAGACTACAGGTGTCCTTGTGGCTCTTTTGTTACTCTGTATTGTGACTCTGAGCAAGCCGTGCTCCTTCTCAGAGTCCCCACTTTCCCATTCAAACATCTCTTCAGGAACAGAACTCATCAATCAGGGAAAATTAAAACTGAACTAAATATTAACGACCTTGTAAAACTATTGGTAATTTTATTAGCAGTAATACCATGACTGTATTTTAAAAGCAATATGAGAAAGATATATTCTGATTTATTTTATAAGTGAAATGACATAAGGTCTGAAAATTTGTCTTAAAATATCCCCCCATTTTTTTTTTAAATTAGGGAGAGGATAGGCTAGATCAAACAAGAATGGTAAAATAGCGATTTGTTAAAACTAAGCAATGGGTACATGAGAATTCATTACACTAGCCCTCAAACTTCTGCATGTGCTTGAAATCATTTACAATGCTAAAATGGTAAATTTCAAAAAGCAGACATGCTTGGTGGCATATGTCCATAAATCCCAACTGCTCAGGAGACTGAAGCAAATGGATTGCATGCTTGAGTCCTGCTGGGCTACCTATTGAGTTCAAAGTCAGTCCAGGCAACTTAGAGAGACCTTGTGTCAAAAGTAATAATAAAAATGGTCTGGGGATACAGCTCAGAGGTAAAGAACATTCCTCGTATATGTAAAACACACACACACACACACACACACACACACACACACGGAGGGGGAGAGGGAAGGAGGAAGGGAGGGAGGGCGGGAGGGAGAGAGAGAGAGAAAGAATAAGATAATTGCTTGCTAGGCCTGGTGGTTCATGGCAGTACTTGAGAGGCAGAGGCAAGCAGATCTCTATGAATTTTTTTTAATTTATTCATTTTATATACATCATGTGTATGCTTGGTCCTTGAGGACATCAGATCTCCTGGAACTGGAGTTACAGATGGCTTTGAACCACCATGTGGGTGCTGGGAATTGAACCCGGGTCTGATGCAAGAGCAGCAAGTGCTCTTAACAGCTGAGCTGTTTCTCCAGCCCAGATCTCTATGAATTTGAGACCACTCTGGTATTCATAGTGAGTTCCAGGACAGCCTGGACTATGTAGAGAGGCCTTGTTATAAAAAACAAAACGACAAAAAAGATAATTGCTTATTTATTTTCAATAAAGAAAAGACAGAACACAATAAATACATAAGTGACCAGGGGAATAAAGTTAATGAGGGTATGATATATAGTCCACCTGTGTACATTTTTCAATCATTAAATTAGCATCATGGGGCTGGAGAGATGTCTCAGCAGTTAAGAGCATTGTCTGGTCTTCCAGAGGACCCAGGTTCTAGTCTCAGCACCCACACGACATCTAACAACTATCTGTAACTTCAGTGTCAAGGGATCCAATGCCTTCTTGCCTCTGCAGGCAGCAGGCATACCACATGGTACATAGTCATATATGCAGGCAGAGCACCTATAGGCATTTTTTTAAACTTAAAATTTCTCTCATGAACAATAAAGTAAGACAATTACTGCATGAGGAAAATCTTGTGTCAAAAGTAATAATAAAAGAAACTTAAGATTTTGATGATAAATATCCTCCACAAATGTATGTGTTTGAACGTTTGGTTCCTGGTTGGTGTCAGTATTTGGAGAGAATGTGGAAATTTGGGGGAGAGGGCTACCTGGAGGGAGTAAGACATTGGAGTAGTTAGGGAGGGAGTAAGTCATTGGAGCGGGTGGGCCTTGCTTCCTATTCTCTCTCTGCTGTATCTATTTCCTGATCCGTGGAAATGTAACAAGTTGTGCAGGGATCACCCCCACCCCTAACCCACACACACACACCATGACTCCCTCACCATGAAACTGTGAGCTAAGAGGAATCCTTTTTCCTGCAAGCTCCGTGACAAGAAAAGCAACAAATATATAAGTCCATATGCATCTCCCATGTCATATGGGCATAACCTTTTGCTAGCTATCAGCCTCAGTTAATATCCTGATCAGGCCAGAGCATGGTAACAGCTATTTTCTACTTACTGGATGACAGCATCCATTTTGGCAGTGTGATCCTGTTTGAATAAAAAATGATCAAATCCCAACGTTGACTGAAAGTCACCACAGAAAGCAAAATGCAAGACTCTTATTGACTCATGGAGTAGAAAGTGAACAATCCAAAAATAAAATCTGTCTGTGAGATCAATGTCTACAAAATCAACTCATCATTCAATTTCCTACTCGGGTTTCCTTGAAATGCTGTGCATTTGAAAGATGAACCTTCTCAAGGTAAGAGCACAGACTTAACTGTGAGCAAATGCTTCCATCTTGCAAAGGCCCATCTGGGAACTGCTTTGAGCAGAAAGAGTTGTGTTGACTTCTTAGTTCAGAACTCACTGTGACTAAAGGTAGCTCTTACCACCTGCTGCCCTGAGGCCAGAATGACTTGATACGTGTTCACACCAAAGTCAGAGTTTGGGGACCTCGGGAAAGAGGAGGCTGGGCAGACCAGACCAGCATACTGACTCAGCCTTATTTTCTCTTCACATCCTGCAGCTGGCCTTCTAGAAGACCACTCAATGGCTGGCCCTCATGAACGTGTCTATCCCTCAAGCTTTATCTGGCATCCTCTTCCCTTGGATTCCTATTGCTTGTCTTGGCTTATCCCACATTGGTGTCGAAAGTTTTATTTGGTGAGCTCCCAGCAGCCCCCGTGGAATTTTCTGTGACTTAGCACAATAATGGAAAGATAGGGATCTTATACTTGAGGGGGAATGATGAGGAAAATAACAGTTCATGACATTGAGAAACCACACTGCCAGAAATTGACTCATGTATTCCTCACAAGGTTTGCAACCATTATTCTCCCCACTCTATAGATTAGCAGACCAAGGTCAAGGTCATGAAACCCATAAACTGTAGAGCCAGAATTTGGCACCAACTGTGTGTGTTGCCTGATTTCATGATTTTAACTAAGCTGCTGTGTACTGGCTGCTGAAAGGTGCCCAATGAAGGTCCGTTTATTGATCTATATGTAGTCATTCAAGATGAATTCTGACTGGATTCAATGTGTAGATAAACACCTGTACTTTTTGTTCATGGTGCTCTGCAATACATATGTAAGTTCATCATAAAGAGAAAAAAAAATCCCTCAAAGGTTCCATCGGGTAATACTTCTTTGCTCAAGGTGAGACTAAGCATTCCATGCAGTGGAGAAGCTAAAGATTTACACTTCAGTGTGGGATATCAAGCCACTAGTAAGAGTTTCAGGCTATTCTTAGTTAGGGTCAAATGTTTACAAACTGGAAAGGGCTATGCTGGCAACAGCTGAAACAGTAACTATGGAATTCCCCTCCTGAAGATTCTGCATACACGTGGGAGAGGGATTTTGAGAAGAACCATTACCCCAAGACTGTGGGAGACGGTCATAGAAGCTATAGCCTCATTATTGCTGAGGGGAAACTAAGCAAAAGAAGAATGCGTGAAGTTCATTAGAAAGTCTTCCCTGCTTAGGATGGAGCTCAGTGGTAGATCACTTGCCTAGCATGTGCCCGGTTCTGGATTCCAATTCTAGTGGTGCAAAATAAAAGTCAAAAGAAAAAAAAAAAGAATAGGAAAGGCTTCCTAGGCCACGTGACTTGACTTGAATATTGAAAAACAATAAATAAAAAAATTAAAGAAACGGTTTTGTTTTACCTTAGTTACAGTGGCTGTCCTTTAAATGACTAGCCCCAGCTGCTAGTGCTGTAGCCTGGGGGGAATTCCGTTCCCTCAGACAATGGCTCTGTTGCTGCTGCTTAAGGTGGTTCTAACTAAATCTCTATAGTTGCATTAAAATTAGAGATTCAAAGGCTAGGGCAAAAACCTGCAAGATAGAGTTAGAGTAGCAACTGGCTAACTTTCTCGCTAAACCACTACCTCCCACACCGCCTCAACTAAAAAAAATAAACTATGCTAAGCTCTTCCCTGCTACTTCCTGTCAACCAGTTGCTTCCCACCTCTCTAAGCCCAGTTTAACTTTATTTCATTAACACAAATGCAACACATCTTCACATAGTTAACAAATGCAGCATGAACAAATGTAACACATCTTTGCCTAGTTAAAATAATATTTCATAACAAAACAGGACTGAAGATGAGGGAAATGGTATGTGCAAAGTCTCTGAGCTTCTTGTATTTGACTGGATTATATGGATTGTAGTATCTACTACAGATCAGCTACTGTCTAAGTTCTGAAAATACAAAGAGGAACTCAGTCATGTTCTGGGCAATCCTTGGGGTCTAGTGGAGGAACTGAGACACACATAAACTCTCATGGACCCATAGGTATTGTGGAGGGAGCAGAATGGATCTGGACTCCTTAGACTCCCACCACGGCAACTACATACCAGAGAGAAGCAATTGGAAAGAAGTTTCAGAAGGTTCATTCCGCGGTCACTTGGCCTCATGCACTTGGGCAGACTATCATGAACAAGGTAGAAGTAGGATGTTCACTTCATGGCAAATAGGGGGCAGAGAAAAGCAGAACGGGTTCCAAGTAGAACCTTCAAAGGCATGCTCCCAAGAGACGTAGGCCACACATTATAAAGGCATGCTCCCAAGAGACATAGGCCACACATTATAAAGGCATGCTCCCAGATAGGTATCACCTTGTAAAGTTTCCAGACTCCCGAGATGGTGTTAGTTAGGAAACGAGAGTTCAAAACACATGACTAGGAGGAGCACTGCATACTCAAATTGTAAAATTTTGCCCTCGGCTTGTAAAGACTCAAGGCCAGCTCATGACACAAAATGCATTTAGTTTATCTCCAAGAGTCCCCAAAGTCTTAACTGTTTCAAATTGTTAAAAAATCTAAATTCAGAGTCTCTACATAGACTCAAGGCAGTCTCTTGGCTGAGATGCCTTCAAATGGAAATAAATCACAGACTTCTAACATACCGTAACACACAGTAGTTATTCCCATTCTAAAGGGGATGAACATAACAATGCCAAGGAAATACTGTACCAGAGCAAGACTAAAATCCAGTAAAACAAGCATTAAATCTTGTAGCTTCACATCTGGGTCCATTATGGTGGCATAATGTGAATGTCAATGGGTTTAGCTATTCCTATTTCTACGGCTACGCCATTTGCAGCCCACATGGCCTTTCTTGTAAGCTAACTCCATTCTTTGCCTGAGGCTTCCCTTAGCAGATGTTCCTCATTGCCAGAATATAGAGCATTGTGGGAGTTCTCACTGTATCTCTGACTTCACCCTTAGCTTCATACATTGCTTCATCGGGGGCTCCCTATTAGGAAACTGACCCTACTAAATGTTGCATGATCTCCTAGATTTTCTTCTGAAATCAGATGGCAGTCTCCAGGATTCCTGGATTAGTTGCTGTTGTTTTTGCTGTGATCCGATACCTAAGAGAATAACTTAAAGGAAGAAGTACATTTATTTTAGCACACAGCTTTGAGATTTCACTTCACAGTCCTTGGCTCCATGGATTCTGGGCTAGTGCCATGATCTTGGGACCAAGCAGTCAACACACAAGTCTATGGAGAACCTTGCATATTTAAACCGTAATAATGCCTGATTCATGGGGCAATGATGGTTACAAACCTCATGTCTGGTAGATTCCAGAAGGCTTCACACATACAGAGGTCAGTTGAATCTTCAGGACAGATGGAGGATATTGTCAGGGGAAAAGGTGGAGAGTGGTAAGGATGCTCCAGGTATTTGAGTATGTGGACTGCTATTTGAATGAGAGAGTTTTATGCATATTCTTAAGGTAAACTTGGTAGAGTGAAACTAGCAGCAGCAACATGCAATTGGTGATCTCTGCTGGAATCCTGATCATGGTGGCTGGAGTCAGCTATTTAAAGCTTCTTTGGGCAAACTGAAGGTTTTGTTGGGTGATAATGAGGAACCACTGAAGGTTTCTGTCAAGCAGGAAGAGAAACAGATGAGGAAGTAAAATTTTATGTCCCCCGAGTATGGGAAAGGCTGAGAGGAGAGAGCCTAAAGGCAGATTGACCATCTGATTGGTCCAGACAAGAGAGGCAATTTCTTGGAACCAGGGACTGAGGCTGTGGGCTCTGAGAGAAAGGGATGGCTTCAAACACATGTCAATATGTAGAAACCACAGGGCTGGGTGTCATGGGGTCAAGAAGGAGCAGAAAAGGTGACAATGACCCTGACATTCCAGTTTGGGTCTGTGGTGATACTTTCAGTGGAGGCAAGGAACAAATGTAGGTAGGAGTAACAGTGACAGGCAACAGTTGATACTGTCAGCTTGGAATTGCTGAGTTTATGGGTGCTAGTGAGGTTTCTAAGTGGCTGTGTACAGCAGGAAACTGAGAATCTTGGCTCAGAGCCCAGGCAAGGCTTGAAGGCTGGGAAGCCGCAATGGTCCACGTAGTGCTGGTTGACCTCATGACTTGGTTTTCTCTCCTCCCATTTTTTAACTCTGGAGCCTGGAGCTGGGAACACAGACAGGTTAGCCCCCAGCTCTAAGGAGTAGGGTGGTGGGGAAACTGGCCTTGAGCTAGAGGACGTGTCTTTTAGCCTTCCCAGAAACCTTATCTGATCACCCTCAAGGTCGGAATCGTTCTTTGAGGGCTATGGCTTTGGCGAGCATTGGGAGGGAAGATGACAATCAAGCACGCACAAGCTCATGCAGAGTTCAAGTGCACAAGTGGCCCTGAGGTAAGGATAGCACAGTCCCCAGATCTTAAGTCATATGTCTTAAAAACAGAAACAAAATCCAGGAACTGTGTTATAGTAAATTTTACCAAATCAAATAGTAGGGACAAAAGGAGAAAAGGCCACAATTCCATGATGGTGGCTGGAACCTTCCATGCTAGGAAACTGGAGCTGGGACCACATCCATAGAAGATACTTTAATCTATTCATCTATTCATTTATTTTTGAGATTCATTCTCTTAAAACTGCAGCTGGTCTCCTAGGAGTCCTAAAACTTTAATTAGACCCAGCAGATCTGAGAGCTAAATCTCATAATCCCATAAATCTAATGCAACAAGTTAGGCATGACAGTCAGAGTCACACTATGAGTACAGATAGCCTTTATCCAGCAAAGTAGAAAACAAGCCTTACCACCAACCAACGGGTCTGCTTTAACTAAGATGTGTTAGCATTATCCTCATCTGAGTTGTAGACATAGGAAAGCTTACATGCATTCACATATATCTCTTATTATTTGGCTTCCAAACAAGTCTTGGATTGAGGACACACACAGGCCAGAAACTCTATAGTGTTTAGCAAAGGAGCCATCTATGACTTTTCTCCTCTTTAAAAGCAGTACTTGCTTGGAGCTCCACAGTACTTAGTTTTCTCACTGCTGTGGCAAAATATCTGAGAAAAGCAACTGAAGGAAGGAAGGGAGGCTTTATTTTGGCTCACAGTTTGAGGGGCTGAAGTCCATCATGGCGGTGAAATCAGTGTCGCAGGATCAGGGGGTGGCTGGTCGCATTGATCTAGTCAGGAACACAGAGAGATGAATGCCAGTGCTCAGATGAGTTTATTTTTCTTTTCTTTTGGCCTTTTTCTTCAGTCCAAGACCCCATGGTGCCACTTACATTCAGGATGCATCTTCCTATCTTAGTTAAACATCCTGGAAATGCTTTCACAGATATGCCCAGAGCTGTGTCTCCTAATTAATTACAAAGCCTATCGAGTTGACAATAGAAACAAGGCCATTTGAGAAATGGCTCAAATTTCTAGAAAATCTAGAAATACTTCCAGTGGGATCAGCAGATCTTCTCTTGGAACTCAAATAGTCCCATAAGTTCTTACAGCTACTTCTTCCATGAATCTAGGCTGTCTCCTGTGGATTTCTGCCTCATGTTAGGCTATGAATACCTGAGAATCAAGTGAGAGGAATGTGAAGAAACCCAGGATCAGCTATTAAGGTACTAGAAGCAAGCCTTCCCATCCTCCTGAGCATAACCACCATCTAGGGCATTGTGTTCTCCAGGAGGTTCTCAAGTGTTTGCACAGATCCCTTGGGAAACGCCAACCTAACCTTAGCCCCCATTGCTTGACATGGGCTCATGACCCTTAGGCTAACCCCATTTTGGTTTTGTCTTCAGAACACTATTAGGGTTGTTTTGATCTTCTAATTTTTTTAAGTCCCCAGAGTCCCAAAACTAATTGTGTACAACTTCCTCGAGGTGGTAGGATAGTAAACTCCAGGTATGTGAAACCCCTTGTTTGTGTGATGTATTCAGCCAGTCCTTCCCACCCATGGGAACCTAACTATTTCTCTTTTGCATCCAGGAATACAGTAGTTATGAATAGGTGAAGTCTCAGATAAACAACATGTCTGAGGGAGGGTCTCAATACCTGTCCCTATTGAAATCATCTTCAGTCTCCCTGCCTTCCAGAGGAGAGGACATGAGCTATTGTGACTGCCATTCCTCCTAAATACTAGGAGTTAAGGAGTTCCTGAATCTTTTCTTCTAAGCTCTTGGTTGCTTGTTCAAACAAACCACATTCAAGGAGCTCCTAAGGGCTGGCCCAGTGGGGAAAGGCTATCAGGTAAGTGGCCCATCATCAGTTTTGTGGCCCTGATAAGCAGAAAAGTCTTATGCACCAGGAAAAAGCAGGATGACATCTCCAAGCCCAATGGAACAGTTCTTACCTCAGTATACAGAAACACACCCAGGGAAGGGCTCCCAGGGTCAGGTAACTGTGCCTGAGAGGGATGGGTTACTGCCCCCCCTGACACTGTTGAGTGAACTTACTCTCTGTGTTGTTCTTTATGTCCTTAATACAAAGGCCCAGCCAAAACTTACTCCCAGAACTGAGTATAGTTTCAGTTTTTTCCTAGAAAAAATTGTTAGGAGAAAAGGAGAAGAGAAGACAATTATCTCTTCCTGATTACACTGGAGTCCGGTGGCACTGTGTCTAAAAGGGTTGGGGCCTCAAGGCTGAGAATATCTGGCAGGCATGGTGGTGCATACCTTTAATCCCAACACTGGGGAAGCAGACAGGTAGATCTCCATGAGTGAGTTCAAGGCCAGCCTGGTCTACATAATGAGTTCCAGGCTGGACACCTAACACCAGCTGCTCAATCTCATTGAGCTGTAGTTTCCTCATGTCTAAAATGGAGATAAGAGATGTACTTAGGGTGATAATGGAAGGATTGTAACAATGTGTGTTGCCAGTTGTGCTGATGTACACCAGCCGGGCATGCTGGAGTTGGAGGTTGAAAGATCCTAGGTCCATGCACGTTAAAGCTTTAGTTAGCTTAGGACTTGGCTGCAGCAAGACTCCAGAAATGGTGCTTCTCCTTGTTGCGCTCACATATATTATCAGCCTAGTCACTTGAATACAGTAGAAAAAGAAAAGGCCAAGGGCTAAATCATATACAGCCTCAAATTCTTAGCGTACGTATCCCATCAGGACACCCTTGAGAACACCGATTTCCACATACCGAGTATCACTCGGTCCTTGTTTTCTCTCAGGCTCCATGTGGTCTGAGTGGTGGAAGTCTCCTGCACCATGAACTGTGTACAACGTTCATTTCTATGTTTTACTCCTACCCTGCTATCATTGAAGTCCATCAGTTATAGCCCAAGGGCCTTCCCCGCTGCCTCCCCCACCACCGCCCCCGAAACCCCCTGCAGTCTCTTGCTCTCTTGTCCAGTGCATGTGACCAGAGCTGTGGGTGGCTGCCTGTCCATCGATACTATCTGGGATATTCAGTACACACACTGCTTTCCAAGTGACTACTTTAGGACAGAAGGAGTGGGTGGTACAGACCAAAAATGATTCAGTGATATTTACTGACAAAGCCTGGCTTGTTCCCCAAGAATTTCTTCAGAACTAACTGAGCAGCTTTAAAAATACAGATTGACTGCCTTGTCCTCTGGTACTCTGATTCAACAAAGTTGGGATTAACTCCCAAGAGAAGGCTGCTGCACGGCCACACTTTACAGGAGCCAAATATGTAAATATCTCCGTGACAAACAAAAACTCCCAGACTTTGATGAACACTCGATTAGCTTGGAAGAGTGGGACCTGTGTTAAACCATGGCTCTCTAGGCCCATCCCACTATTTCTTCTGATATGGTAGCTCTGGAGTAGGTCAGAGAAGCCTGAACTTTTCACCTAGCAGAAATGATTGTTCACTTTGTAACCATTCCTGGCTGTACAATTCAAAGTTCTCTTGAAAAAAGGCTTGCTGAGCTGGAGAGGTGGCTCAGAGGTTAAGAGCACTGACTGTTCTTCCAGAGGTCCTGAGTTCAATTCCCAGCAACCACATGGTGGCTCACAACCATCTGTAATGAGATCTGGCACCCTCTTCTGTATACATAATAAATAAATCTTAAAAAAAAATCTTAAACTTTAAAAAATAGTACTTTAAAAAAAAAGAAAAAGAAAAAAGGCTTGCCTGGCCCGTTAGGAATTTATGTATCTCTTTCACATTAACAACTAATCAGCATCCATTTTAGAAATGATTGAAATAATTTCTCACTCCATAGCTGCTACACAATTAAAAACTGTTGCTAAGTGAAAGGCACTTCAGCTCATTATTTTATTGAAGCTAGCTATTGCTTCAGAAGAATTTACCCCTAAAGCAACTTAAGACAACATTTATTATTGCATAGTGTCTGTGGGTCAGGAATTTGAGCATGGTTTAGTTGATTGGCTTTAGCTCAGGGTCTTATGCAAGACAAGGGCCATGGCATAGGGTCTCATCTATGCCTCAACCCGGGGAGTCTGCTGGCTAGTTTTATGTCAACTTGTCACCAACTGGAGTTATCTGAAGGAGGGATCCTCAGTTGAGAAAATGCCTCCAAAAGATCCATCTATAGGGCATATTCTTGATTAGTAATTGATGTGTGAGTGCCCAGCCCATTGTGGGTTGCGCCATCCCTGGGCTAGTGGTCCTGGGGTATATAAGAAAGCTGGTTGAGCAAGCCATGACGAGCAAGTCAGTAAGCAGCATTCCTCCAGGGCCTCTGCTTCAGCTCCTGCCTCCAGTTTTCTGTTCTGTAAGAGTTCTTGCTCTCACTTGCTTCAGTGATGGACTATGATGTGGAAGTGTAAGGCAAATAACCCTTTCCTCTCCAACTTGCTTTTGGTTATGGTGTTTCATCACAGCAATAAAAACCCTAAGACAGGAAGAATCTACTTCCAAATTCACTTAACATGGTTGCTAGAAGGTTCAGGGTTTTTTTTTGTTGTTGTTGTTGTTGTTCATTTGTTTGTTGTTTTGTTTTTAATGGCTGTTAACAAGAAACATCTATTCCTTACCATGTGGGACTCTCTATGGAGTGACTCCAGCTCACAGCATGGCAGTTGACTTCCTTCAGTGTGAGTAATGGAAAGAGCAAGCCAGACAGAGATGGGGAAAGAGAAAGCGAGGAGACAGCCAGCCTAGTCTAGTTCAGAGTGGAGAACTTGTTATGCTACCATGTTGTACACCTGGTAGAAATCAGGGTCCTTTTGGACAGGAAATCCCCCTACACTTCCTCTTTGTTCTACTCTGTTAATTAGAAGCAGGTTGTTAGGTCTGACTCACAATCAAGAGGAAAAGATTAAGACCTGAATACCATGAGATATAGTACACTGAGAGCTGTCTCGGTAGGTTCCTACTGCAGGGCTCATATTTTAAAGTAAAATTTATGCTATAGTTAATATTATTTAAAATGGAGGAAATTGCTTTTAACCTATTGAATAATGCATGCTGTTAAGAGTATGTAAAACAAACATAATTTTGGTCACATTCCAGTGTGTTTTGTTTGAAGGATGAATGTATATTAAAATGTCAAAAACAATTTACATGTGTTATAATATAGAAATAGACAAAAACTCATTTTCTATTGTGATGTTTGAGAGTCTTGTGTTTTGCAGTATAAAGATAAATTTGCTTATACTCATGTTTGTTTCTATATAATGGCATTAGGAGAAAATTCTGTCATTTCTCTATACTTATTTCACAAATAACAGCAAAAATGTTTATTCCATTTCCCAATAAACATGGATATAAATTGGATATAGCTGTCACTATGCTTTCAGTTTTTCCACTGATTAATAAACTCTACGAGACAGCTTAATGATGGAGATATTGTTCTGTATGCTGTGAATATGTGTTGCTCTGATTGATTGATAAGTAAAATGCTCATTGGCCAGTAGCCATGCAGGAAGTATAGGCAGGATAAACAAACAAGGAAAATTCTGGGAAGAGGAAGGCTGAGTCAGGAGACACCAGCTGCCGCGGAAGGAGCAACATGGCTGTAGACTGGTAAAGCCACAGAATATGTGGCAAAACATAGATTAATAGAAATGGGCTGAATTTAAGTACAAGAGCGAGTCAGTAATATGCCTGAGCTAATGGCCAAGCAGTTGTAATTAATATAAGCTTTTGAGTTATTAATTTATAAGTGGCTGCGGGACCGCTGGGTGGGCTGGACCACGTGGGGTCTGGCGGGACCAAGACAAAACATTCACCTACAGCTTAATGTACAGCATAGATTTTTTTTTTAAATCAGATTGTTGTTATGTAAGAA
>LZPO01007982.1:366134-373352 GCA_001675575.1 Neotoma lepida | reverse complement strand
TCATACATAATAGGCAAGCATTCTGCTATTGAGCTATGGCACCTACTCAGCATTTCTAATGTACACCATGTTAATTTCTTAGCACCTTGCACAGATTACCTCGATTATTCCTCGTGCCTCTAATAGTGTGCAGAGCATTGTTATTTTTGCTTAAACAGATTAAGATGGTAAGACACAAACAACGGTCATGCTGCATGCTATTTATTGTCACATTGATTATAGGCAAGCACTTGAGACAAATAATTGGACATGAGAACTTGTTCAAGACAAGACTCCATACTCTTAACCATTGTGTATTCCAATCTGCCTGAAACCTTTTCTCTAAAAGAGCCATCTTATTCATGATTTCTGAATAGAAAGACACTTTACCATGGTATAGATTTTAAACAGTACCACTCAATTTGAGGTTAAGATATGTAAGGGTTTTTCAAATCCAATGCTCTGTGGAGTGTCACACCCATACATTTCAACTGCTGAATATCTTTATTATTGTTGGAAGTTAAATGACAGTGAGGAGAAAGAGGAAGAAGGCAAAGAAATCTTTACCAGGAGTGTTACTTAATCCCAGCCCATTGTTAGAGTAAGGAAATTCTTCTGGGTAATGCTTTCACAGTCTGGGGATCTGGTTACCTCTTTCCAGTTAAGCAAAAGTATAGATATCTCTTTGCTCACTGTTCCTTTAAAACAGAACAGAAGCAAACAGTAATCAATTAATGTTAAAACTAAATCAAAACTCCATATTCTATATGCTTAAAACCAATGAAAACACATTCATTGAATGAAAAAACATGACTACAGCATCTACCATGTTTTATTCAGTTTTCTGATAGGATTTAACAGACCTCTTCAGAACAGTTCTGTCACGACTTCATCTAAAACCAATAGTTGGCTCTACTTGACTTCTTTCTACATTTTAATCACAGTTATTAAGGCTCTAGTTAGTTCAATGGTATATTCTGACAGATGATCCTTCTTCCTATAAACTTCCCAATCTGAAGATATGGGAGCAGAAGAAAAACCCAATCTCATTATCTGAACTCTAACAAACTCAAGATGTCCTCTACTATCAGATAAGCCATATTGTTTTATGGTCACACACAGTTCCCATTCTATTTTCTGTGATATTAACTGTACCACGTGGAGTCAGCAATGAGTTCCCACATTCTCTGTACTCTGCTGTTTGTTGTAATGGACACACTTTGTTTTTACACTTGTAGTCTGTTATGAGAATTGGTTATTGGGAAATCTATTCTGACTATGCCAGTAGCTATCCCCAAATACGTGATTTGATAAGGTTACTAGTTTAAGGAGCATTCAGATGATTTGTCCCATCCCCACCAACAACCTCATATTATTTTAATGACAGAAAAACTTGTAAAACTACAGGAATTGTCAACATGACTGAATTGACTCAAAAGTTCCATTGCTCTTTTGTAATGATGGCATAAAGTCTTTTGCTATGTGAAAGCATATAAAAATTCCTATGCTGCTCCCCACAGTTTTGCAAATTATTATACATAGAGACGTATCTTATTTAGTGACCCATTCTATTACTTATTAACCTTATTTAGTGTGTGTGTGTGTGTGTGTGTGTGTGTGTGTGTGCGTGCATGTGCACGCTTTATAAAGTCATTTGTCTCCTTCTATCATGTTGGTCCTGGATATCAAACTCAGGGCAGGCTGGGGGGGCAGGGGGGAGTGCCTTTACGGACTGAGCTGTCTTGTCAGACCCTGAATGACCTATATGAATTCTTTTGGTTCCTGGTTGTCAGGTACTGTATAAAGTGGGGCATTTTTTCCAAGCAAAGGAACAGTAGAAATATCATTCATTCATTCATTCATTCATTCAACAACTATGTATTGTGTGCCAACTGTGTGCCAGCCTGTGGTCTAAGTGCTAAGTATATTGGAGCGGAACAATCTGATAGGAGAAAACTGTGCTCTTGTGGAGCTTACATTCTTATTAGGACAACAACAGGAAAGTAAACACAGGGACTGGGCATACTTAGTAGTAGAGTGTTTGCCTAGAAGACACCAGGCTACACACACACACAGAGAGAGAGAGAGAGAGAGAGAGAGAGAGAGAGAGGGAGAGGGAGAGGGAGAGAGAGGGAGTTTTCTATATTTAGTATTGCAAAACAACAAAAAAGAGGTAAAATGATAATAAACGCCATGGAGGGTAGCTGTGGAAAGCCTCATGATAGTGTATAGCATATAACATTTGCTGAGATCTTACTGAAGTGAGAGATGTCAGGGAACTGAATTCAAAGTAAACAGCATCAATGAAAACGGTTGGGGTGAGACACTTCTTGAGGTTTTCAAGGAAAAGTGTAGAGGCTGAAAGGGTTGAAGCAGACCCAAGGAAGAGGGGATTGACATGAAATGACATGAAATGAAAAAGTAAAAAACCAAAAGACAGCTGGCAACTAGAGACACTTTGTGGCCTATCCCCTGGGTCAAATTTTTTGAGTTTATAGTATGATTAAAAAGTAGTCTTGGTTTTACACTTTTTTTGTTTTAGAGTTTCCATTTGTGAACTGGATGATTAAGTAGGAATGTTTTATTTTAATATCTTGATATTTAATTGTGACTGTTGAAACAGCTTGTGTGTATCTGAATTAGCTCAGAAGTCTTCATTTCCACAGGAAATATGATTCAGAAATAAAATACGAACAGGAATTGATGCATGTATGGTGTAACTGTTATCATTGAAACAGGCTAGCTCTCAGAAGATGGCTTGGTTTTTGGCATGATAATGTCTGACATTTAAAAAAGAATGCTTTCAGCTCTGTGATCTCATCGGCCTCTCATAACAAACCCCAAGACATGGGGAAGACAGGTGGCATGCTGATGTGGAAGTGGAGGGAGTTTGTATAGTTTAGCCCGTAATTATTCAGCACATGAGTCATGGTACAAGACTCAGACTCCTGACTCTAAACACACTCATTGCCCCCCCCAAATGGCTCATTGAGTAACTTTTTGACTCAGAGGTCAACATTCTGAATCGACCAAATTATTAACTTGTTTCTCTTACCTCCCAAGTGCATAAACATGTGCGCTGACAACGGAGAAGGAGCCCCTGGTTTTTTCCCCTCCTTTAATTTTTAAAAATTTTTCTCTAGAGCAGAGTCATAGACAGGATGCCTATATGTCACTTTAAAAGCATAGCTCTATTGTCAAAGAAGAGCTGGGTGGGTAGGACACTGACCACCTTGAAGATGACAAGAGTTGACTGCTTGATCCATTTCCTACCCTGGCAGACACCACTCTGAAAGAGGGCAGCAGTTCAGCTCTCTTTGAGTTCCAGCTCTGTTGTTTTTTGCTTTGCTCGATATTTTGACAGGTCAAACGCATGTCACCTTCCTCTCCACCCGTTGTATGTTAGTATTTTCCTAGTGATAGTTTGTAAAACACAGTCCCCTTCAACAACTGAAATGCTGATTTGTACAGGAGAGTCATTTTGGGACACTGCCAAGAAACTGGGTAACCAAGGAGAACAAAGAATTCCAGATTTCTAAATTCCAGAAGTGGAGAAATAATCCATGAATCAGTAAACCTCTTTTGTGACAAAAACTAAGGCCTAATTCTTAGTTATTTCCAATTTCATCTCTACTTTCTCCTTAGGCAAGCTTCAAATGTACTTTCCATCCTGTATTTCCAAATCAAAGCTCTCAGCTGACCTTCAGAATCCTATATCCAGTTGCACACTTAACCTCTTCTGCAGGATGTCACAAAGCATGGTTAGACTTCAAATAGCTTCCTTCCCTGTCTGAGTCTTGTCCTATACAGTTGTACTTAGGGATCCTTGAATATCTCCCTGTTCCTCTTCCTATCCCCAAACCTGTGGTTTGTTCAAGATTTTTACTTCCTGAAAGTGTTCAAAATCCCTTTACTTCTTTCTGTCTCCATAGACTCCATGGACTGTCACCTGTCACCTAGACTACTGCAGCACTCCCTAATCCTCCCATGTGGAAGTTCACTCCCTTTGAATATGAGCTCACTGCCTAAAAGGCAGTTTTTCTGTGATGAATGCTAGCGCACTCTCATGGCAAAACTACCATGGCTTTCTCTTTCCATGCTCTGACCACAGGCACAAAACTTTTTAACGTGGCCTACCAGGCCCTGCATGATCTGACGTATGCTTGCTTTGCAGTCTCTTGAACTCCTTCAATCTCTACACTATCTTAAATAAAACATTAAAAAATAAACAAACAACAAAAAATACCTAGTCTCTTTATATACCCCAAGCTAGCCCCAAACTTACAATATCCCTATCTCAATCTCCTGAGATGACAGGTACAGGTCACTACCGCTACTTAATCTTTACACTCTTAGCCATTTTGCTCCCTTTGGATGTAGACCTTTTGTGTATTATGATTTTTGTGTAAGAATTGAATACTTATTTTCTGTGTTTCCCAGGTCGCTCTTAATTATCTTCCAAATCCAATTTTAAGCAATGTCCTTAAGATAGCTTTCCTGGGTTCCTCGACTAGGCCAATCCATCTATTATGAGTTGCCACAGCACTATGGTATGGTTACTTGATGACTTTTTAAAAATTCAAAACAATTTATAAAATGATGGTGGTGGTTCACGCCTTCAACCCCACCTCTCAGGAGGCAGAGGTGGTGGATTCTCTGAGTTCAAGGTCATCCTAGTCTACAGAGTGAGTTCCAGGACAGCCAGGGCTACACAGAGAAACCCTGTCTTGAAAAAAACAAAAACAAAGACAAAAAAATAAACAAACAAAAAAGAATTTCTAGATCAACATCAGGGAGTGGCAGTCAGATGGGAAGAGCTGCAGCCGTTGCCTTCCTTGTCAAAGGCTACATCACTAACCCTTTAGCAAAGACTTCCCTTCCCTGTCTTGGACTCTCCACTCTCCTCTGTCATCCTCTATTTTTCTCTCCTCTTTCCTTCCGTTTAATTTCCTTGTTTTCTGTTATGCTGTTGTGGTTTCTGAAACTACATGCTATGTACTGCAGGCTGGATTGGAATTCACTACATAGTTCAGGCTGGCCATAACCTTGTGATCCTCCTACCTGTACCTCCCAGGAGCTAAGATTATTTATGGTCATACCCCAGCCCCATCCCTTCCTCCTGTGACATCTTTTGAATCCCGTCTCTAAAAACAGCCAAGTCACTTCCTGCTCTGCCAAGTCCCACGCACAGTAAAGGGGTTTGTCTGTCTGAAAAACAGCCTTTCCAAGTTGCCTACCAACTAGGGGGCCTCAGCTTTGGACAGCCAGCCTTCCTTCAGGGGGCTGCTCTTCCAAGGATAGGCCGAGGTGTAGATGACCTCACTGGCTGGTGTTGTGGGTCTTCATACGTTATGTCTCTAATGACTAGGTGAGAGTTCCTTGAGGGCAAGATTTCACCATTCGGTTCCCAGTGCTCACCACAAAGCACACAGCCATGCTCCTAAGAAACACTTGTGGGATGACTGACTATGTTCCCGTAAATTGAGTCAGTACTCTTTTCACAGAGTACTAAGTAATGGAAATTTTAAGCTTTTTAATTCTTCCTTAAACTACTGACTGAATTGCATATCCATGCCCAAATTCAGATCATTTCCTAGGTTTTATAATCGTATTCTCTGTGACTGAAACAGAAGGCTCCTGCCAATTTAAATACCAGTGTAATGAGAGGAATAAACAGTTGTGCAACTGGAATTTCTAATGTAAATCATTGAAAATATTGTCATCTAATTGTGCCACTGGAATAATTTGCTGACTTTTTTATTGTGTTTTCCCTTCTTATTAATAGAAAATAGACTTTAAAAAAACATCTATCTTTGGAATAAAATTGAACAGAAAGTACTGAATTCTTACATGCACACTGACCCTGCACATGCACAGTCTCCCACTACTAACAGCATGCTCCAAAGTAAAGCTTTGTTACAACTGAGGGATCTACACCAATGCCTCATTGTAGCCCCAAGTCAACAGTTCACATTAGGGCTCACTTACAATGTTGAGCAGTTTCTTTACTCAAAGTATGCTGCAAGTTTTTATTGCAAATGGAATCAAAATTGCTTTCTCTGTACCTATTGATACGATTAACTCCTTTATTTCTTTTTTGTTTGTAGTTTGTTGTGGGATTACATTAATTGATTTCCTTATATTGAACCAGGCTTATAGATCTAACACAGATCCACAAATAGATGATATTTTATTAAAGAGATTTATATCTATGTCCATACAAGACTGATCTGTAGTTTTATTTTCAGTTAATGTCAGTCTGATTTGGATATTGGGAAAACGCTGGCCTGTGAAAGAGAATACAAAAAATTATTTCAATTTCTTGGTACAATCCATCTGTGAACACATTTGTCCCCACTGCTATCTTGTAAAGTTATTGATTACTGATTCAATGTTAGTAGTTTTAAAAACTGTCCACTTTTTTTGATTGTATATTTCTTCTTATACATTTTGGCAGAAGATAAAAATTGGTCCATTCTTTCTAAGATATCACACTTTTCATAGTATTCCATTACTGTTCTTTTGATGTCCACGGACTCTGAAGTGACGTTCTTGCTTTGTGTCATCTTTGTTCTTTAGTGTATCAAGAGATATATCTAACTTATCCACAGGGCTGGTTTTTGGTTTTGTTGGTTTATCTGTTTTCCTGTTTCAAAATTTTACTAATTAATGCTTATTATTTTATTTCTTTATCTTTCTTTGAATTTAATTATATCTTCTGTTATCGAGTTTCCCAAGGTGAAAGGTTAGAGTATTGTTTTTAAATCTTTGTTCTTCTAAAATATACACATTCATTGGTAAAAATTCTCTTGAGGAACAAAGACAATTTTTTTCTTTTACTCCATCTCACAAATTTAATAGTTACATTTTCATTTACTTCAAAGTAGTCATAAATTTCTCACCAGATTTCTTCTTTAGCCTATGTATTGTTAGAAACGTGTTGTTTAATCTCTGGATGTTTTTGATTTTCTCACTTTCTTTCAGTCATTGATGCCTAGTTTAATTCCACTGTGGTCTGAGTGCAAGCATTTTGTTATTTCTATTGTTTTAATTTCTTCAGATGTGTTTAATAGCTCAAAATATGGTCTCTTTTTGTATATGCTCAACTGGAGATTTTAAAAATATTAAACTTGCTTTTGTTAAAAGTGTATAATATAATGTTATTGGCTGAAATAATTTATAGGCATCAACTTTTTTGAGATAGTCTTGCTATGAATCTCAAGCTGGCCTCAAACTCAG
>LZPO01007982.1:346134-361134 GCA_001675575.1 Neotoma lepida | reverse complement strand
TTGATCTCAACGTTTGTGAGGCAGACTGTGGTGGTTTGAAAGAAAATGGCCTCCAAAGGGAGTGGAACTATTAGGAGATGTGACTTTTTTGGAGTGGGTGTGGCCTTGTTGGAGGAAGTGTGTCACTATGGAGGTGGGCAGTGAAGGATAGAAAGCTAGTGAAGATGTAACTGAATGAGAGGGTTATGTTCCAGTCCCAGTAAGCAGCAGAATTTTCACAGCTTTAGCCACGTGGTTCTGGCTTAAGAGTTAAGGCTAGAAGAAATGGATTCTGGAAGTTGCCTCTGCATCTAAGGAAAGCCACTGAGGCCAGGCATGTGTCAGAGGGTGTCCCTGAGTGGAGGCCTAGAGAGGCTATTGAGTGAAGCTGTGAAATCGAAGCCTGGATTGCCTTGGAGACCCCAAGATGTTGGAGATGCCAGAGCCATGGGACACCTGCCAAGGAGAGCTGCTAATGGAGTGGAACCAGCCCAAGAGAATGAAGTGTGTTGTAGTTAACTAAGCTGAAAGAAGTTGGAGATCTGAAGAGTGATTTGACATCAGACATGGAGATGCAGAGTTTGGAGTTTGCCCAGCTGGTTTTCAGTCTTGCTTTGGTCCAATACTTCCTTGCTGTGCTCCCTTTCCTGAGTTTTGGAATGGTAATGTATATCCTCTGACATTATATGTTGGGAGTACCTGATCTGCTTTTTGATTTTAATTTTACAGGTGATTACAGTGAAGAGGTTGTATGAATCTCAGAAGAGACTTTGAATTTTAGACTTTTAAATAAGTTTAGGACTGTTATAGCCTATGGGGACTTTTGAAGTTGGATTGAATGCATTTTTGCATTATGATATTGCTACAAGCCTTTGGGGGCCAGGGAGTGGAATGTGGTGGTTTGAAAGAAAATGTCCCCCAAAGGGAGTGGCATTGTTAGGAGGTGTGGCTTTGTTGGAGTGGGTGATGCCTTGTTGGAGGAAGTGTGTCACTGTGGGAGTAGGCTTTGCCATGCTCAGTGAGACACTCAGACGGCTTCCTGTTGCCTGCAAGATGTAGGACTCTCTGCTACTTCTCCAGCACATGTCTGCCTGCATGCTACCATGTCTTACCATGATGATAATGGACTGAATCTCTGAACTGTAAGAAAGCCACCACAATTAAATGTTTTCCTTTATAAGAGTTGCCCTGGTCATAGTGTCTGTTTACAGCAATCGAAATGCTATGACACAGAGGCATGCATATCTCTTCAAGTTTTAGGCCAGCCTGGTCTACATATGGAGTTCCAGGACAGCCATGACTACATAGAGAGACCCCATCTCAAAAATATAATTAGCTAAACAAGCCAAAGAGAATGAAAAAAAATTGCTGATATCTAAAAGTGGCAAAACTCTGGATTCTCAGGTATCAACTTTCACAAATGAAATACTAGGAACTGAAAGAAGTGAGGGTCTCCTTGAACGATATGTTTGTAGATGGACACTCAGAACTTATGAAGGGAGATAAAGGAAATATAAGTTAGGAGACTTTTCTAAGGGCAGAACATCCCTATTGATTTGAGAGACTGTGTGGCAAATACTAATGGAGGGCTATTTACAGAGGATCAGAGCAATAGTCAGTTATTATGCTGTTAGACAAGATAGGCTAAAGGGTTTTCAAGGGAAACTTCCTAGAGGATGATGGCTCAGGAGACACACAGTATTTTTTCTTTTCCCTTTCTTTCTTTCTTTCTTTCTTTCTTTCTTTCTTTCTTTCTTTCTTTCTTTCTTTCTTTCTTTCTTCCTTTCTTTCTTTCTTTCTTTCCTTCTCTCTCTTTTTTTTGAAGTCAGTTAAGCTTCAGATTAACAAACATTGCACTACACAGAGTAAAAGATAGGCTGTTTATACTAGGGGGAGAGGTACAGCAAATCAAAGGAAGGAAACAATAATATGAAAGGAGACATCCCTCCACAAAGAGCATCAAACCTCAAGTTAAGTTAAATCTTAACTACTAGTTAAGATTGCTTTCTCTGCACAAACTGCTATTAGAAATGGACTGAAAATTGCTGGGTTTGGCAGACATCATTGATTTGAATGCATTCTATTTTATATCTGTACTTGAAGCCTACTCATCCATAAATGAATGAACTGTCTTTCTATGACAAAGCAGCATTAACAGAAAGACAGTATCACTCTTAAACTGCACTTATTGCAAAGCCAATGAAATATAAGAAGTTCCTTAAAGTCAGTCATATCACTATGCAGATTCCCCAAATAGAAAAAAAGTTGAATTTTTAGTTCATTATCTTGAAGTAGACAAATTTACAGACTTGTTTTGTTAGTGCGCTGGTTAGTTTTTGTCAAGTTGACACAAACTGGAGTCACATGGTAATAGGTAACATAAATTGAAGAATTATCTCCATCAGACTGGTCTGTGGGGCATTTTATTGATTCCTGATAGAAATGGGAGTACTCAGATCACTGAGGATAAAACCATTCTTGCACAGGTCGGTTTGGGCTATGTAAGAATGGTAGCTGAGTAAGTATGGAGAGCAAGTATTCCCTTATGGTCTCTGCATCAGCTCCTGCCTCCAGGTTCCTGACGTGTTTGAGTTCCTGTCCTGACTTCCTTCAGTGATGAACAGTGATATGGAAGTGTAAGCCAAATAAACCTTTTCCTCCTCAACTTGCTTTTGGTCATGGTGTTTATCACAGTAACAGAAAGTGAACTAAGACAGATAGTATTACCCACTAGGGAAACGACACTGAATCACTGACTTCAATTGTTATGAAGGGCTAGATGAAGGTGAAAAGTGAGAATGGTCTTGAAGCTGTGACTGAAGGAGACACGGGTGATTGGAGAATAATTAATTCTTGAACATCAAGAGTTTTTGACAACATGGAGAAGTTGAAGTTAGTAAAAATATTGTCAAGATTACTATAATGAAAAAGAAAATGACATAATATAATGAGTCTAAACAGAGGGAAAATTTTCACCCCCAGGGACATTTGGCATTAATTGAAGTGTTTTTATTTTATTTATTTATTTATTTATTTGTGTGCACATGTGCACTTGTGCACGTATGTGTGTGTGGGGCGGGTGGTAGAGGGCAACTTTGCAGGAGTCGGTTCTCTCCTTCCATCATGTAAGTCCTGGGGGATCAAACTCAGGTCGTCAGGCTTGCTGGCAGTTAAAACAAAAAGGAAATTTTAAAGTTAATATCAATACATTGATTATTTTTCAAAAATAACTTAAGAATTTAGAGATACATAATGTAGGAGCATTATATATAATATGCAATTATATTTAGTCCGTTCACCATGTTTTAAGTCACCAAACCTCTCATTCTAACACCTTCCCAATGGATCTGGAAGGATGGCTCACTGGTTAAGAGCTGTATTGCTCTTCCAGAAGACCTGAGTTCAGCTCTCAGCACCCACATAAGTTAGCTCACAATCATCTCCAGAGGAACATCACACCTCTGGCCTCTGTGGGCATCTGCATTCATGTGAACATTCCACCACACAGACAAATGCACATACACATAACCACAAATAATAAAAATAAATTTAAAAAAACCTTCCCAAAAGCTCAAAGTAAAACTCCTAATCTATTAGGCAGTATCTCCCTTCATTTAGGCCCTAGCAGCTACCATTTTGCATTGTGTCAATATGAATTTATTTTAGATGTTTCTATAAACGGAATCATACTATGTAACCTTTCATGTCTAGCTTCTTTCACTTAGCATACTACTTTCAAGGGTCATCCATTTCATAGCCTAGATCAGCATTTAATTTTATTTCTATAAATGAGAATATTCCATTGAATGGATATAACAAATCTGGTTGTTTAGTTACTTGCTGATGAATATTTGAATTGAAAAATATTTGACTTAGTTTACATTTTTGCTCTTGTAAATAGTGCTGCTATGAACATATGTGTACATTTGTTTTCATACCCATTTTCAGTTATTTTGGGTAAATATTTGGAAATGAGGTTGTTCAGTTATTCAGTAACTCTAGGTTTAACTTTTTGAGGAACTCATGAAATACTTTCCCAAGTAGCTGCACCAATTTGCTTTCCTAGCAGCAATGTGGGACAATTCAGTTTTAAAATATCCTTGCCAGTTCTTGTTATTTTTCAGGTGATATTTTTCTATATCTTTTTCGCCATCCATGTGTATATGAAATGGTATCTTCCCCTGTTGTCCTTTCGATATATATTTCTCTAATGATTAATGATGTTGAATATCTTTTTACATGATTTCATTTTTTTACCATTTTCAATGTAGATGACTTCCTATTTCAGAGCATTTCTGAAATTTCACAAATTCTTTTATATAGTGCAGCAAATCAAAAGATGAGATGCAAACAAGAATGAGAAAGCCTGTGCTAGGAAATTATATTTACAGAAGCTCAAATGTCTTCCTGTCCCTAAGTCCCAAAAATGCCACACTTTTTTTTTATCAGCATTAAAAAGTCTCTTCTTGATATTAAGCATACAGGCTTAGACTATTTGCTGATACAGCTAAACTAATCCCAAGAATAAAATGGACTGTACGAGATAAGAAAAGCAATAGCAGCTGGACAAACCGACTACGGAGCAGATAAATCCATTGCACACAAGGAATTTTGAAACACGGAATGAACCTTTGCTGAGCATATGCAAATAAAGCATGAATAAACTGGGAAATTTCGGGGGAGATTCCTAAAATTGTATCAAGGAGAAGAAATCTTTTTTCCTTCAAAAATTATATTTGCTTTCAGGTGGGCACGGTGACCCAATCCTTTAATCCTAGCACAGTGTAGGCAAGGGCAGGCAGATCTCTGAGTTCAAGGCCAGTTTGATCTACATAGAGAGTTCCAGGACAACCCAGACTATACAAAACAGAGACCCTGTCTCAAAAACACAACAACAACAACAAAAAAAACCAACAAAAAACATCTTTTTTTCCTTTGACGCATGCCACATAAATTGAAAAGATTTTATTTTCTTTAGATATTCCGGATTTCTTTGCAAGCAAGCTTACTATAACAAATGTGCTTGTAGAAATTTTGCTTATGGTTAAATTGTGAAACCTCTGGGACACTAGTATGAGGTAGGCACTTTGGCCCAGTAGGATCAATGTTGAGCCTAGAGTGCAGAGATGACTCTTTCCTTCTCCAGTTCTGAAATAAGGAGCTTATAGCCTTGCATAAATTACTGACTCTCTTGGTGTCTCCTTTGTAAATAAATAAAGGACTTGGACTGTAGACAATCTGTAAAGTATGTTGCAGCCCTAAAATTCCAGTTTACTGTTGGTTACTTCACATTTCAAAGGCGAATGCATATTTTTCTTGTTCATATTTGTAGTAAGTGAAAGCCTGTGATATAAACCTGCATCAAAAAGAGTCGAGCCTAGGAACAGACTTTGAAGTACTAAAACCTTCTTCTGTTTTGTGTCCTAGCAGAGAGACTTGATACCATTGCTATCTGTGATCTGCCCTTTGCCCTGAGGTTCTTAATCTCTGTTTTGCAGTATGTGTCATATTTGTTTGTTTGTCAAACATGGTTCAACTGTTTCTGACAGGACATTGTTCTATTTTCTAGTCAGTGGATAAAATATTTGGCATCTTCTGAACTTTTCCAGTCTTAATTCCATAACTTCTATGACCTAAAGTGACGTCACTTTGACTTTCATATGATCTGACAGTGTGTTTTTGTTTTCTACAGGGAGTACTGGGTTTGGAAATATCTTCCTTGCCTGCCTTCTTGCTTGTAGGAAATGTCATTAATGCTAATGTGATTCTCCCCGGCCACCAATGAGGCTTCTCTGCAGGCTTTCTGATGTAGGTCTTACAGATCAGGGTCAGTTCATTATCATTGGCTCTCTCTTCCAATGCAAGATTATAGACAAGCTTATGCTCTGCTGTACCCAAGTGTCACATAATCCTGCCTAGTTAGCTTGCATCTTCTGGACTGCTCACCAGAGGCTCCAATTGCCAATGGGAAAACCATCTCAGTTGAGTGTAACAGACATGGTCATTGTATTAGGTAGAATCTAGTCCCAATTTGAGAGGTTTCCACATCTTTGTCTTTAAATTAAAAATATTTTTCATGCAATATTTTTGTACATTATTTATACAAAAACATTTTCATACAATATTTTGATCGTGTCACTTCCTCTACCCCAATTCCCAATGCATCAAATAAAGGTGCTATTAAAAGTCACAATCAGAGCCGGGCGGTGGTGTCGAAAGCCTTTAATCCCAGCACTCGGGAGGCAGAGACAGGCAGATCTCTGTGAGTTCAAGGCCAGCCTGGTCTACAGAACAAATTCCAGGACAGCTAGGACTGTTATATAGAGAAACCAAGTCTCGGAAAATAAATAAACAAAAAAGGTCACAATCAGACTGTTACACAGAGAAACCCCGTCTCAAAAAACAAAACAGAAAGTCACAATCAGATAAACGTATGGGGGAACTGATCTCATTTACAACATTTGTAGACCATCACTCCTCATTATTTACAACATTTGTAGACCATCACGCCTCACTATTTACAACATTTGTAGACCATCACTCCTCACTATTTTTCCTACCTCTTGGCTGGTCTTCCTTGTTTATTTCCAGATATACTTTCTACCAGTATTTTTCTTGTGTTTCTGCAGTCTTCTTTTCAGCCCTTGGTCACTTTCTTCACGTCCCCAAACAGCAGAAGTTTCTGCAAGCTGATGAAAATTTACAGGGTGAAGGAGAGGAAGGCAAAACTGAAGCCAATCTGTCTTTTTAAGGTTAGTGATTTCTGTGTAATTAAGCTCTCTCTCTCTCTTCTCACTGTTTTCTACCTCAAGACCCAGCTATACCACTCTTGGGCATATACCCAAGGAATGCTCAATCGTACCACAGGGACACATGCTCAACTATGTTCATAGCAGCATTATTCATAATAGCCAGAACCTGGAAACAACCTAGATGCCCCTCAACTGAAGAATGGATTAAGAAAATGTGGTATTGGCCGGGCCGTGGTGGCGCACACCTTTAATCCCAGCACTCGGGAGGCAGAGGCAGGCGGATCTCTGTGAGTTCGAGGCCAGCCTGGGCTACGGAGTGAGTTCCAGGAAAGGCGCAAAGCTACACAGAGAAACCCTGTCTCGAAGAAAAAAAAGAAAGAAAGAAAATGTGGTACATATACACAATGGAGTACTACTCAGCAGAGAAAAACAATGACATCATGAAATTTGCAGGCAAATGAATGGAACTAGAAAATATCATCCTGAGTGAGGTAACCCAGACTCAGAAGGACAAACATGGTATTTAAGTGGATACTAGATGTAAAGCAAAGGACAATCAGACTGAAACCCACAGATCCAGGGAGGCTACCTAGCAGGGAGGACCCTAGGATGACTGTGGCTTATAATAAGTTTTGGTTTTGCCCAATCACTGGGCATGCTTTAGTGAAACATTTCACTATTAGGATAAGAATTTGTACCATACCAAACTGATGAAAGGATATGCTGGCTGTACTTTCAGGAGGGGAGGCTAAAATCTTTTTAGATTATGGATTAGCCTATAGAAAAATGTCTGCCGTAAATCAGTGAAGGGGAAGATGAATAGGAATCTCACTTACACAACTTAAGTAAAACATAGNTCTCTGAACAGATGAAGATAGGTTTCTTCTGTATCCCAGAATCTAATCAATATTTATATGTATAATTCAGCTATTATTTGGCTTAAAAGGGCTTACTGGGAAATGTTATCATTTTTATTATTTTCTACAGAGAAAATATTTTCCAGTTTCAAATAACTCTGTACTTTTGAATTATAACCTGTTTCTGTGTTCAAGATATCTGTATATTATTTCTCCTGCAGTTGTACATCAAATGTTTTTACATTCAAATGAGTTACTGTATAAAGTACTGCATTATGCCATAATAAAGATATTAATGCAAGAAAATTACATACGAGACTTTACAACAGTATGAATTTGTTTTCTTATTGGCCATTTACTTATCATTAAGATGATTACAAATTACTATTCAATTTCTTTTGAAAATTAGAGGAAGAGTGTTTTCATTTGTTTGTTTGAGACAGGGTTTCCCTGTGTAACAACCCTGACTGTCCTGGAACTCACTATGTAGACCAGGCTGTCCTTGAACTCAGAGATTGTCCTGCCTCTGCCTCCCAAGTGCTGGGATTAAAGGCATGCACCACCACTGTTTTTTATAACGTGTCAATTACCTTAAATTCTATTATCTTATTCAGTGAGTTTTCAATGTTCTAAGTAAATAGAAACATAAATTTATGAACAAAGATATTCATAATGTATAATTTATAATACTGGAATAATTTAGAGACCAATTCAAATTTCCCACAAACAAAGTGGGTTGGGAGTGAGTAAATAAATTATGTGGGACATACATATTAGAGAATTATAAAATACTAATGTCATATATTAAGAAAATTTTAGCAATATTTAGAACATCTCACTCATATTCAATATTAAGTGAAAGAAAGAACACCATGTCATAGTTAAAGAATATTTTAAACTGGGTGTAGTGGCGCATGCCTTTAATCCCAGCACATGGGAGACAGAGGCAGGCAGATCTCTGGAGTCCAGCCTGGTCTACATAATGAGTTCCAGGACAGCCAGAGCTACACAGTGAGACCATGTCTTGAAAAAAAACAAAACAAAACAAACAAGCAAACAATGACAGTATTTGCTGGGCGGTGGTGGCACATGTCTTTAGCCCCAGCACTCAGGAGGCAGAAGGAGGAAGATCTCTTAAGGTGGAGGCCAGCTTGGCCTAAAGAGTCCCAAGACAACCCGGGCTACACAAAGAAATCCTGTCTTGAAAAACCAAAACATGAAAAAAAAATCCTTGTGCCTGTCCCCAGACTTCTAGTAGAGGCATGTGAAAGCAATTTAGATAACAAGGAACACTTTTCTGTCTATCAGATGAGCAAGCCTTTCTGATTGATATCTTTTGATTTTGGAAAGGATGTGAAGAAACTGGCACACACACACACACACACACACACACACACACACTCTGGCTGAGGCTTTTTCAAAAGACGGTTTGACAAGATCTTTAAAAATGTAGAATGTACATCCTCTCTGACATCATTTGCACTTACTGAGGTCTCCTTACAAAGAGGTTTTGTTTTCTGATTTTGCAGTGGTGGGGATTACTAAATCTTGGGGTATCGTGCAGGCTGGACAAGCATTTTACTACCAAGCTATATCCACAGCATATCTAAAGAAGCTTAGCCAGAGACCGAAAGATGCATGTGCAAGGATGTTAATTGGAGCACTATTTCTAAGGGTGAAAAACTAAGCAAAAATATTTTTATTAGATTTATTAATTTTATTTTTTGTATGACTGTTTTGCCTACACGTATTTATGTATATGTACCACATACATACTTGGTACCTGCAGAGGTCAGAAGAGGGCATCAGATCCCCCAGAAATGGATGGTTGTGAACCACCACTTGAATATTGGGAATTAAACCCAGGTCCTGTGCAAGATCAACAAATTATTATATATGACTGAGCCGTGATTCCAGTCTTCAGGCAGAAATCTTAAATGTTCATGTTGAAATGAGCTCTCAGACAGATGAGGTTATCCACAGATTCCAAAAGCTACTTGCCTAGGTAGCCTGGGTTAGAAATGACTCTCTTCAAATGTATAGGTTCATCTTCAAAATGTTTATTTCAAATTTCTTCTCATGAAAAGGGTCTAATATAGAAGTAGGATATTAAGGGCCAGAGAGATGGCTTAGCGGTTAAGATTGCCTCTGCTCCTGCAGAGGACCTGGGTTCAGTTCCTGGAAGTAGGGTGTTATGAAAAGAGGCCTTGCTTCTCTTTTAGGTAGGTGCATGTGATGATAATCTAAAACATACTTATTCATCCACATTCCTGTTTTCCTAAATTAATGAACATCCTGGATTTTTGCCCAATTTTCCACTGTTAGAAATAGGAGTGTCCTGGTTTGCTTCCCGCTGCTGTGTTGAAACACGCATCAAAGGCAGCTTAGGGGATTCAAGGGTCCCTTTCAGCTCACAGACCATCAACGGAAGCCAAGGCAGGAACCTGGAGGCAAGAACTGAAGCAGAGGCCATGGAGGAGTATTGTGTACTGGCCTGGTCCTCATGGCTTCTTCAGCCTGCTTTCTTATACCACTCAGGCCCATCTGCCCAGAGGTGGTACCGTCCATACTGAGCTGGGCCCTCCCACACCAATCATTCATCATGAGAATGGAGTTGAAGAGATAGCTCCGTGGGTAAGGGCATTTGCCGCCAAGCCTACAACCTGAGTTCAACCCCCAGGCCTACATGATGGAAGGTTTTCCTCTGACCTCTATACCCACACATACAAAATAAACAAACAAATAAATGAACACTGCTCCACAGATTTGCCTACAAGCCAATCTGATAGAAGCATTTTCTCAATTGAGGTTCACTTTTCTCAGATGACCCTAGCTTGTGTCAAGTTTAGAACAACAAAATAACAAAAAAGCCATAAAACCGACCAAGTAACCAGTAGAACAGTATCAACCTCATGTACCTGTGTGAGGATTAAAGCAACTAATGTGTGCAATGTGTTTGGTTTAGTGGCTGCCACATAATAGATGCTTGATAAATGGCAGCTTTTATTATTTAAACATATGGCTAAGTGTTTTCTATTTGAATAGCAGACACTTTCTTTATATCATGTGTTATATAGGGCCCAAGTGAAGCAGACAGTTTTTTTTAAAATAATTTTATTATTATTATTATTAAAACATTCAATGTACAACTGCAGGAGAGATAATATACAGATAGCTTGAACATAGGTAGAGTTACAAATTCTTATCATAATAGTGAAATGTTTCACTAAAGCTTGCCCAGTGACTGGGCAAAACCCAAACTTATTTTATGCTACAGTCATCTTAGGGTCCTTCCTGCTAGGTAACCTCCCTGGATCTGTGAGTGAAGCAGACAGTTTTTATCATAGTATTTTAACTTGAAGGATTGCAGACTGACAATTTAGACATAATTAGGGGAGTTGTCTATTTCATAGAATTCATAAACTAAGGAAATAGTTGGACATTGTAGGGCACAGGGGATAGCTTTATGGGCATACAAAATTTTGTGACGAAAGTAGCTCAAGGATTGTAGACTTTAGATTTAATTTTAAAAAAGTCAGTTGGCAATTAACCTGAAGAATTGCTGTTCATTGCTGTTTTTGTTGTACCTTCTTTTATTTATTTATTTTAAAATTCTCCTGTGTAAAACGAGGAGGTTGCAGCTGAAACCTGTTTCCGGCTTTCCCTCCCTGTGAAAAAGCATCTGACAGAGAGCAAGGACATGTTTTGGTTCTTGGTTTCCATTCCTCGTCCTAGGCTTTGTTGATTCTCTTTGGAAAGGCAGAACATCATGGAGGTAGAAGCGCATGGCAGAGGCCACTCACCTCACAGCAGCCAGAACTCAGAGAAAAAGAGGGAAGGACCGAGGAGCAGGTACGACCAATGGCAAGCCCCTCTGTGACCTACTTCTGGCTAGCTCCTGTGGCCTAAAGTTCCTACTGCTTCCCAAAGTAGTGACACCAGCAGGGGACATGGTTCAATACAAATGCAATCTGTGTGGTACATTTCATATTAAAACCGTAACAGTAACTCACAGGCACCATTTCTACACAGCTGTTCTAAGCAGACATTTTAGGAGCACGTTTTCATTTAATCCTCCTTCCGATGAGTCTTATGATTGAGATAATTGCCTCCAGTTTACAAGTGAAGAGGCTGAGACTGAGAAACAGGTTACATGACTTGGCGTAGGATGGTAGGCCCAAGTCCAAATCCCTGACAATTTCCCTCCTACTACTTTGCGGCTCATTGACCTCCCAGCTGTAATAGTGGGTGATTCTGAGTAAGCCAAATTTCAAGATGTTCTTTCACTGGCCATTTAAGAATGTGACTAATTGCGATCTTCTTGCATGTTAGAGGGAAAGAATAGAGGATTTGAATGAGTTACAAGATTAGTGATCTATCTTTTTATCTAACATGACTAGGCTAGAAGCACAAAGATAACTTTCTTAGATTTGGTGACTACCAGCATATTTCACTCTTTCTCTCATGGCTTTATGAACAATAGGGTGTTTCCCCCCTTCTTGAGAAGGTTCCTAAAGCAATTCTCAAGGAACACTGCCAATATTTCTTTAGGAGACATAGGAGTTAGTTTTAAAAAGGACATCGAAGGAGTTTCAAAAGAGAGACAGAAGTGAAGTTCCATTAAATTTCTGGTGCCAGCAGCTGTGGGTGCTTGCACATGTTCAAGCCAGTCAACCCGGCCTTGGGCTTGGGTGGGGTGGGGTATTGACAATTGATAGACACGGGAGAAAAGACAGCTAGTTGTTTTTAAGGCTGTGGCCTCTAGTAAACTGACCAAGCTCTAGTGGGTGGTCCTACCCCATGAGTACATACATGTGTGGCACAGATTGGAGTCAGTGGGTTATAAAAAACAAAGAAGACATGAAGTTGGGAGATGGGGTAGGGAGTGGAGGGGTAGATCCAGGAGGAATTGTGGGAAAGAGTGGAAGGGTGAATATGAACAAATTCATTGAATGAAACTCTCCAAAAATTAAGTAAATATTATATGTTTTTTAAAACATAGGCTCTTTATAGAATAACTTGGGAAGATCTGAGTCATTATACAAATCAACAACATTAAAATTCCTGTTTCAAGGCATTAGATGGTTTTCCATTTGCTTGGGTCTTTCAATGAGTCTAAAAACTGATGAAATATATTTGAATAAAAATAAATGATTATTAGAAAAGATAAAGCAATGTTCAAAATAACTGATTCATAGTCTGGTTCTGTTTTGTGGGATCCTTAACTGGGAGGTGGAAGGGGTCTGATGGGACCCCAATATTCTCCTGTCCTGGGTATATAGTGAGACATTGCCCATCTGGTTCTGGTTCTGGTTGGAAAGTTTTTGTTTCCCGAGGAAAGTTTTGTTTGTCTATTCCTAGAGAAAATTGTGTCTGCTTGTTTTGTTGGTAAGTTTTGTCTGTTTCTGTTGAAGCTGTGCCTCCCTGTTTTGTTGGAAAGTTTTGTCTGTGTTTTCTTATGTGTTTTTAAGTTTTGTTGCAAGCATGGAAATGGGTCAGATATTTTTGCTGTTTCTGTGTGCCAGCTGCCAGTGACCACATGGCTGCATTTAATCAATGAGCTCTCTGGTCACTGGAGTCAGGTTAGCAGGAGTTTGGATGTCTTTTTGGTTTAGATAACATTAAAATTGTTTAATGCTGTTCTATTTTATTTGAAAGCTGGCTCTTGAATTGGTTAATGGCTCTTCCTTTACTAGACCCAAGCATATGTAAAAGTTTCCTCTATATCCTGTGTCAGTCTGACAGGGAAAAGAAAGCAAAACAGAATAGCCAAAAATAAACAAATAAATAATAAACTTGGTTTATGTGAACATTCTCTACCCAGAGATTTATAAGTTTATTTTGTTGGATATGGTTAAAAATCTGTAAAATCTGGGGAAAAAAGTTAAAACTAGTAACACTGGGAGTTGATAGTTAAAAATCTAAGCATGGGTAATTTTAAAGGAACCATGGGCATGATTCCATTTTGGATTGCACTATTTTTAGGCAGCCACATGGCTGGTTGCCATCTTTGCTAGGATTGGAGAGGGTGGATGTCATATGATTTCACCACCATCTTGATTAAAGGTAACCACATGGAGTGGACCTACCAAGGAGGCAACAACAGGTCTCCAAGATATTTTGGATTAGGATGGATTTTTGTGTGATAATATCTGTCCTGTCCTGAAAGCAAGGTTTATGAAAGATAGGATTTAAAAACAATGTTTGTTTAGTAAGGTATTGAAGCTGTACCTCCATGCTTTTACATGCAAGATGTACCTTGCTCTGGCAGCTAAACTTTGTAATTTAAAAGTCCGCTAGGTGGTATTGGTTTTAAGGGGTCACGAGGAACAGCTGAGGCTTACCAATGTGTCACAGAGCTAGAGTTTCTAAAGAAAGCCCAGTTGCCATGGTGGACCTTAGCAGTCTTGGAAATGCTAGTGCCATGTGATAGTCAACAGAAGTACCAGCCACAATGAAATGGAGCAGGCTGAGATCTAGAACTCAGGCTATGTATATGCTGCTGAGTGTTGTTGTTTCTTTTTTGGCTCTTTTAGGGGGCCCACCACCCAACTCCCAAATAAATTACACACAGAGGCTTTTTATTACTTATGAGTGCCCGGCCTTAGCTTGGCTTAGTTTCTAGCCAGCTTTCCTTAAATTTAAATTAACCGGTCTATCTTTTGCCTCTGAGCTTTTACCTTTCTCTGTTTTTGTATATCTTTACTTTCTTACTCCGTGGCTTGCTGTGTACCTGGGTGGCTGGCCCCTTGAGTCCTCCTCCTTCTCTGGCTCCTCGATCTTAGCTCTCTCCTCCCAATTTTCTCCTCTATATATACTCTCTGCCTGCCAGCCTCACCTATCCTTTCTCCTGCCTTGCTATTGGCCAGTTCTTTATTAGACCATCAGGTGTTTTACACAGGCACAGTAACAGAGATTCAGAGTTAAACAAATGCAACATAAACAAAAGTAATACACCTTAACATAATATTCTACTACAGCTGAGGGTGGGGCCAAAGAGGTGATCTTAGCCCTTTGAGAAAATCCAAAGGATTGTAAATGAATCCCAGATATTGGGCTTTAAATTGTTTGCACTGTTGGAGCTTAGTTTTGCCTAATGCAGATTGTGGTTGTGCCCTATATCGTTCCTCTTGAAGTAAAAAAAAGTACTTTATTTTTGATATTGTAGGAACATACTGTTGAGACATTGTAAACTTCTTCATGAGGAAAGTTTGGAGTTTTACAGAATTTAAATTAAAAAATGGATATTTTTTAAGGAACAGTTTTTTAAAACATTTAAAACATTTAAATTTATAAGGCTATGGGACATTTTAAGTTTATTAAATGTTTTATATTATTAATATTTGAACTTAAAAATAAATAAAAGGCTAAAACTTAAGACCACAGCTATAAGCACCAAATACTAAATACCA
>LZPO01007982.1:317739-336931 GCA_001675575.1 Neotoma lepida | reverse complement strand
GACGAGGCAGCAGCCTTAGGTGAGTGATCCTAGGCTGGGGAGGCTGCGGCCGCTGGATCGGTACCCAGGAGGGCCCCCGATCCCTGGCGGGCTCCGCGTTGTTCATCTGAACCGGTTGGAGGTCGGGGTGGGGGCGCTCGGCTTCTCGGCATCGGCCACTGGCTCCTGATGCGCCCTGGCTTCGGGGGAGATAACCGCTGTCGCTATCTCCTTGGATGCGCTCCGGGATCCTCTGGAACCCCGCCTGGCTCTTCCCTGTAGCTCCCTGTACCCGAGGGCCATGAGAACTCTTCCTCCCGGGGGTACAGGGCTTTGCCATGACTCACTTGACATGAGCACACAAAGTGCCTGCTAGACCTCCAAACGACCTTTAGGGCGCCCCTAGACCTCAGCTCCATTTTGTCCCCTCCCAGTCACTCTGTAACAGGGTCTAGGCGCGCGCGGGAGGGATGTCTCTCCGGCTCTAGAAACATCTGCCCTCTCGAATTTGAGGGGGGGGGGTACCTTTAGGTTTCCATAGATAACCTCTCAGCATCCATACCTTTAGGTATGTTAGCAAACAGCTGGATCCTAGCTGAAGCATGCATGGTGTGTTCTTCCCGTCCTCATCCTCGCGTTCAGTAGGTATATTTAATATTAGCTTTATTCACTTCCTCTTCCTCTCATTCGAGTACCGAAAAGAACTGTGGCTGATGTCTATAGACAGGAAAACCTAGGAGAATGTGATTCATTGCCTAAGCGGCTACATATTTGAAATCAGACGTCATTTCTCCGTTTTACTCCAGCATCTCCTTCGAAGACATTTCTTTTTCATTCTCTTGAAATTAATTTGCTCTTTGTAGTTTTCATCTAAAAAAACAAGCCAATCCTTTCTCAGGGGAACGACGGTAAGGATCGGAATAAGGGGAAATGAACCTTGCTGAAGAAGTAAGCCGTTTGCTTTACTGGTTAATGGTTTAATCAACCACTGTTTCCTCTTCTGTGAAAATATGCCCAGCTGTCATGCAGTTGGATTCAAACATGACCGAGGTTCCTTCTCGTGTTATGTTTCTTGGACCTCTAAATTCATGCTTAGTAACGCATTGCTACGGACATTTAACCTAAAGAAAGCCGTTTCCTGCGCTTACTGTAACTTTAGGTTTTCTTTTTTCACTTCCAACAAGCAAAGCTTCCAAATGTTCTCGATATATAAATCAGCGAGTGGAGGTCAATTACAGGGCTGCTACTGAGCATGTCAAGAAAAATTTAAATATAAGGCCTCACTTAAATTGCAAACTAGCTCATCTTTTCAGCCAAATCTGTAAAAGTGCCAAACAAGCTAGACTCCTGTTCAAATGAACCCTCCCTGCCACTTCTTGGAGGATCCAGCATTATATTGTTGGTATACTTGCAAATTGGGATAAAGGACCTTGACATAAAAAAAAAAAAATCCCAGAAGGGTTTAATGTACCGATTTAAAAGTTTGAGTGATTTCAGCTTTGTGGGTTCTTTAAAATAAATATTTTTAAAACTAAATCAAATATAGAGTTTTTGGTACTCAATTGGGTAGGGATGTGATGGGTGGAGAAAGAACAAAGAATCTTGTCCAATTAGGTGGCAAGAGACCTGAATCCAGACTCTAGAGATGTTCAGATTCTAGCCTCAGTTGTATCTAGCTATATCAACCTTGAACAAGCCACTTGTCTTAGTTTTCACAAATATAAATTAAAATGAATCTCGGTTGGCAAGATGATTCATAAATCCCTCATGTTGGGTTTTGTATTTTGAAAATAATGAGATTTTTATGAATATATATGTATTTTAATGCAGTTCACATTAAGGCTGTGGCTGAATCTTGTTACATCAGTTTAGAACATTTTCTCAAAGGTCTGCATAGCATTATGCTTACCTCTTAATTCATCCTGACTTAATGAGTTACTGCGTGTGGTAGTTCATAAATTCTGAAGCAGTTTCACAAATGTTAGGTTCACTTCCACTTGCAAATGAAAAGTATGAGTACCACACTGAGTTTTAGACACTCATGGCCATTAGATACTTGGAGGAGGATGTGAACATTCTGTCTTAAAATTGTAATTGGCTAGTAACTTTAAAAGCATATACAGAGGGGCTGGAATAATGGCTCGGTGGTTAAGACCAATAGCTGTTCTTCTAGAGGACCAAGGTTCAATTCCCAGTATCCACATGGTGGCTCACAGCTACCTGTAACTCCAGTCTCAAGGGATCCAACACCCTCTTCTGGCCTCTATGAGCACCAGGCATGCATGTGGTACACAAACATATAGGCACAACACCTATATACATAAAATAAAAATATTCAGCTGGGTGTTGTGGCACACAGTCTGAGTACTTGGGAGGCAGAGGCAGGCAGATCTCTGTGAGGCCAGCCTGGCCTCATACATAGAAAGTTTCTCATACATAGAAAGTTCCAGGACAGTCAGGGCTACATAGAAAGACCCTGTCTCAAGCAACAATAACAAAAATATATTTAAAAAAAACATTTAAAAAGCATATGCAGACATCTCACTCATTCTGTTTATAAATTCATTACACTCTTATTCTTAGTGGCTCATGTATTTTGTGGTCGACCTTCAGGATATGATGGTTAAGAGAACACCTATGAAATTGTAGTCTGAGAGGATGGTGTGGTTTTAGTGAGACATGGACATGTAGTTTATTTCTATTAAAGATAGTAATATCCAAGTCGGAATGAACAAAATCCTCTCCAACTTAAGCCTCAATAGGGGAGGAGGAGATAATTGTATTATATTTCAGACTGTTGGTTCTTTTTAGTTGTTTTGTTTTCCAAGATAGAATTTCTCCGTGTAGCAGCCCTAGCTGTCCTGGAACTAGCTCTGTAGACCAGGCTGGCCTTAAATTCACAGAGATCCTCTGGTCTCTGCCTCCTGAGTGCTAAGATTAAAGGCATGCACCACCATGCCCAGGTATTTTGTAAATGGGATTTTGTTTTTGTTTTTGTTTTTGAGACAGGTTTCTCTGTGTAGCCCTGCTTGTCCTGGAACTCACTCTGTAGACCAGTCTGGCCTTGAACTCACAGAGATCTGCCTGCCTTTGCCTCAAGTGCAGGGATTAAAGGCTGCACCACCACACCCAGGCTCTCTAGTTGGTTCTTTGTGGAATTACATGTTCCCCTCACTTCCTTGACTTTCCTTAGGAAAAACATAAGCTTTGTTTTTATCAAATAATATCCTGCTACCGGCTGATATTATATATTTTATACTTTTTTCTCTTTTGATTATGAATTCTGGTGTTGTAAGTTGTCATACAGTTATAAGATATAATACCCCACATCTGATTTCACCCAATGTTAGTTTCATAAGTACTTATTATGTAACTACAACTAAGAAGTTGAAATAGTCTGTCCATCATATTCATATTCTACCAGTTTCTTTCTTTTGTTTTTAAAATTTTATTTCACTTTTGATTTATATGTATGTGGGCATGCCCTATGTGTGCAGATGCCCACCTAAGCCAGAAGAGGGCCTGGGTACCTTGAAGCTGGAGTCACAGGAATTATGAGCTGCCTGATATAGGTTCAGGGAACTAAACTCTCATTCTCTGCAAGAACGGTAAGCATTCTTTTTGTTGTTGTTTTGTTTTGTTTTGTTTTTTGAGACAGGGTTTCTCTGTGCAGCTTTGGAGCCTGTCCTGGAACTCACTTTGTAGACTAGGCCATCCTTGAACTCACAGTGATCCACCTGCCTCTGCCTCCCGAGTGCTGCGATTAAAGGCGTGCGCCACCACTGCCCGGTGAACAGCAAGCATTCTTAACTGCTAAGCCATTTTCTAGCCCCAGTATTTCACCACTTTGAGCTGCAGTTTGTCTCTGTTTAGTTCTGTACAGTGTTACCATGTGTAGCTTTCCTTGATCACTCTAGGCAAATCACAAAACAATTCTATCCCACAAGGATTCCATGTGTTTCCTTTTTATACTTAGTCATCTTCTGTCTCTCAGTGATCTGTTTCCCATGTCCCTTCTTGTCATTTCAAGAATACTAAATAAATGGGAACACAGACTGTAACCATTTTAGACTACCTCTTACCACTAGCATATTTCCTTGGAGATCCATGAGATTTCTAGAGAGAATATACTTTTAATCAGTAATCTGTTTCTTTTCATTATTGAGTAGTATGGCTTGTCAGAGATATATGTTTAACCATTCACCTATCAAAGAACCTCTGATGTCTCCATGTATAAGCATAAATTTTCACTTCTGGGATAATTGTCTAAGAATACAATTGCCAGGTTATATAGTAGTTGCATATTTGGGTTTCAAAGTAATTGTTTTCCAAAAGCACTACATTTTTACATTCCTGTTAGTAGTGTATGAATGCTTTATGACTTTGTCAGCTTTTTTGCATTGTTGCTACTTTTTTCCCCTTAGCTAGTCTATGCAGTGATATTCTAATTTCCCTTTAGCTATCACTCACTATGTAGTGATATCTCTCTTAATAGTTTTAATTTATAATACACTGATGGTGCATGATCTGCATTTGCTACTACTTGGCCTTTTTTTATTTGTTTACTGTATTTGTGCATTTTCTTTAGCTTTCTGAAGTTGTAATTTTTTTGTTGTTGTTTTTTGACACAGGGTCTCTCTATTTAGGTCTGTCTCCCTGGCTGTCCTGGAATTCTCTGCGTAGTTTAAGCTGGCCTGAACTCACAGAGATCTGTCTGCCTCTGCCTCCCAAGTACTGGAATTAAAGGTGTGGTCTGCCTGGTTTGAGGTTGTATTTTAATCACAATGTTTCTCCCTTCTCTTTCCTCACTCCAAATTCTCCCTCCTAACTACCCCTCTTTAGTCTCCTTCAAATTCATGGCCTCATTTTTTTAAATTGTTATCGCATGTCACCACACACACATACACACACACACACTCTAAATATAATCATTGGGTCAGTATACTGTTACTTTGTGTTTCCAATATCAATGGATATACACGAAACATTCCCCCACCTAAGGCTCAGGGAATATTGCGGGAGGGGGCAGAAAGAGTGTATGAGCCAGAGGGTCAGGGAGTGGCCTAAGTGACTGTGTCTCCTAGTGACATCAGAAGCTACACCTGTAAAGTCTCATTAACATGACCACCCAAATGTGAGCTGAGCAAGGAGGACACCAACAAACATGCCAAAGTGGACAGGGACTAGGACTCAATCCTACATAAAACTACAGGCAACCGAGGAAAGCTTGCAAACAGGAGAGGTGGTCCTCCCCAGGGAAGAGCACCCCAATTGGTTAGCCAATACCCAATGGTCAGCCCTGGAAACACACTACTAGGTCTTTTAAAATGTATTGTTGGAGAATTTCATACATCTGTGTGCTGACTACTGATGGTAGTTGCCCTCTTTCCCCACTGCTAACTCCTCCTGGATACCCCCACCCCAACACACACCACATACACCATGGTCTTTTATTTTTAAGTCACCAAGTGCCATGGATACATGGATATAGTGCCATCCACTGGTGTATGGACAACCTACCAGGCCACTGCTAGGTCTTCAGTAAACTGTCTGTCATCCTTTTGTCTATTTTCGAGTTGGATTATTTGAAATTATTGAGTATTAAAAGTTCTTTGTATATTTTAAATACTGATCTTTTGTTGTTGTATGGTTTGAAAGTTTATTTTTTCAGTTTGTGGCTTGTGTTTCCAACTTTTTCACAGGGAGTTTTAATTTGGACTTCACAGAACTTTAATTTGGACAGCTGAGACAGTAAATACATTGCTTGCAGAAAAAAATTTTTTTTTTTAACACATGGCCTGTGCTTCTCATCTCAAGGGGTCTTATATACTTGCATTATTTAATTTTACGCCTTCATGTTCAGCCTTACATCCCATTAATTTTTCCTGCAAGCAATGTATTGTTTTAATAGATCCAGAGCTCACACATGTTCGGTGGTAAGTGGCTTTGAACTTAGCACGTGAATCTGGTTATACATGTTCTTAACATACTAAAATGGCTGCTAGCCTTTCGTGCCTTAAAATACAGTGTCTGCTTTACCACTTGTCAAAGGCAACATAGAATTAAGCAGACACACAATGTGCCGAGGAAATTTTTTGGGTTCCACTCTTTTTTTTTTTTTTTTTTTTTTTTTGAGACAGGGTTTCTCTGTGTAACAACCCTGGCTGTCCTAGAACTCACTCTGTAGCCCAGGCTGGCCTTGAACTCAGAGATCTGCCTGCCTCTGCCTCCCGAGTGCTGGGATTAAAGGTGTGTGCTACCACCGCCTGGCTTCACTTTTTAAATTAAAGATATTTTGGGAAAACTATAGTTTTTTCAGCAAGGTATTTTTTAAAGTTCTCTAAAGAACGAAGTTTTGCTTTTATTTAAACACAGTTTGAGAGTTTATTCCTGCATTTTGAGTAGTGAAGTTATGAATCTCAATTATATTCTTAGTAGGCCCTTTCTACTTACTCTAATAAAACAAATTTGTCTTCACTGTATATTTTTCTTTTATAGTCACTACTTGTCATTTATTTTAACTGTGTATTTTGTATGGTATAAGGATAGAGGCTAGGACATTGCTTTACCATGGAGCTAACATCTCCAACCCTTAACTGTTTCTACAACGAATATTAGTTTTTGGTGATGCTTATACTATCGTATTTTAAAAACTGTGTATGCCTGTATTATGGTAAGAACTTGCTAGACTAGTGATTAATTTTAAGAATATTCATTTTTATGGTGGTACTGTAGTAATCAGTTGTCTCTTTGTGCTACTGTATCTGCTCAAGTAAGTGTGCAGTTAGGGTATCAAATTTCTACTAGACAAAAGAACAAACTGGTGTATGTCAGGGAACAGAAAAACATTCCCTGTGGCCAAATCCTGTCCAGCACCTGTTTCTGTAAATAAACTTCAGTTGGAACCCAGCCATATGGCTTCATTTATGTACTGTCTGGCAGTATTCACAGGGACCCTGTGGCCTCCTACGTCTGTTGACTCTCTGGACCATTAGAGAAAAATTTTGATGAACTCCCAGATAATGCAACTTTAACTAGGACCAGTTTCTTTTATTTTATAAAGGAAATTTTTATAGCCTTTGCTTCTCTTTGAAGATTGCATTCAAAGCCTGACAGTAGAATTAAGGCCTAGTTAGAGAACCAGGGAAGTTGAAATAGTGTGGGCTATTTCAGAGTGAATGTCAGTTTGCTGCATGGTAACTACGAGTCTAATAGAGGCCTGTGCAGTTGGGTTAGTCCAAACCAGACTACTAATGAGTGAGCTAGGCATGGCTACAGTTTCGCACCAGAAACTGTTTTGTAACCTTTAAGTACATAGTATGAGGCTACCAAGTTGTACTTCCACTGTGCTCTATTATTTTGTTTGCACAACTTCCTTCTTTTGTTAACTTGATACTTTAGTTCTTTTAAATGTCCTAAGTGTCATGCTGAAAATGGAAATGAAGTTAGGACACTTGGCTGTACATTTGGAAGGAAGTGGATCCCGTCATATTCAGAAGTAGAGTAAATATATTTTAAAAATATAAATGCATATTTTAAAAAATGTGTGGAAAACATAAAAATAGCATAACAAAGTCAAAAAGGCAAGTGGCAGATTTCGAGGGGGAATAGCTTCTGAATATGCTGTAGAAACTTTAATTGACTTCTGTTTACCTGATTCACTATATTAAATGATGACCTTCATTTCTTTGGTAAAAGACACTGTAAACTGAACAATTGCTGTTAGTTCAGTGTGCTTGTATGCCTACCAGCTGGGCATATAGGCTTTATTACTGTAGCTGTATAGTTGCTTGTACATAGTAGTATGTATGTATGTGTTTTGCTGGGGATGGAACCCACAGCCTTCTGCATGCTAGGCAAGTGCTTCACCACTGAGTTACATCTTCATGTAGTGTTTTTAAAATATATGATTTAATATTTTATAAACTTATAAAATAGGAGTGGGCAGACTTGGCATTCTTACTGAAACAAGTGAAATGATACACAGTGTGTGGGACTGCCTTCACATTATATGGCAGGTAGGGGAGGCGGTGGGCAGTGGACATTGACAAAACAGTTCAGCATATGAATAATGGTTGAAACTGATGATAATCATATTAGACTCGTTATTATGAGTGATACTAAGTTGTTTTAGGAAGAGTTGATGAGTGAAAATTGCTAAAAATAACTGTAATTAGGTATGGGTAAGACAGTATAAAATTTATGTGAATACAGAAATTTGAATATTGTCTGCAAGCTCATTGCTTTGCAAGTTTCTTCAGTTCCTTGACATTTTTTTATCCCAAGAATTCAGTTTAAATTTCTTTGCAATCAAGAGAAACGCCGTGGCTTCTTGGCCATATATCAAAAGTTTGGTGAATGAGTATACCTTTGCCACTGATAAAATGAAATGAAGATAACCTGAAATGTTTGCTATGTGATGCATTAAGAATAGTTTTTCACTTGAATTGACCTTTTATGTTAACTACTCTAATTCAAATTTGATAAAGGGATTTCTGTACAATAAGCATAATATGTAATGAACCTATTGCTCCTTGAGAAAGATATGCAAACAAGTTTTTTTTTTTTATGTATGGATGTGAATTTAGAAAAGGCAGCAGAGCCGGGCGGTGGTGGCGCACGCCTTTAATCCCAGCACTCGGGAGACAGAGGCAGGCGGATCTCTGTGAGTTTGAGGCCAGCCTGGGCTACAGAGTGAGATCCAGGACAGAGGCCAAAACTACACAGAGAAACCTTCTCTCGAAAAACCAACAAAAAAAAGATGAAAAGAAAAGAAAAGGCAGCAGAGGGTTGCAAATTGGTATCTTCCAGATAGATAGATAAAACGATGAGAATATGAAGGAAGAGATCCTCAAGCTATCTGATTAACAAGCGAAATAGAAACCATTTACAGCAGATAGATTGCTAGAAATTAAATATAATACTTTGAGCAAATGGGTACTCATGCATTATGTAACTTTTTGATAAAGAATATCTGAATCCTCTCATTTAAAAATATACACATATTTTGCCAGGTGTGGTGGTACATGTCTTTAATCCCAGCATTTAGAGGCCAAGGCAGGCAGATCACTGTGAATTGAGTTGGAGGTCAACTACATAGTGAGCTCTAGGCCAGACATAGTGTCTCAGAAAACCAAAACAGAATTTGTATAAATATTTTTGCTTTGGTATATAGTATCCTAGAACAAAGAGAAAAAGAAAAATTCTCATCAGAGAGACCTAGAAGAACTGCCACAGCAGTTCTAGAGTACAATAAAGGAATCACAGAACGTTGTACACCTTGATTCCACTTATCTAAAGGTAAACTAACCTTATCAAGTATATAGATAATAAAAAAGGCATGATTGATAACATACTGCAGAGTAGTTATCCCTAGAGGAAAAGGGAGTGTTAGAGGAAACCTGCTATTCTATATAAATCTATAGTGTATTTAACATTTTTAATTGCCGTTTTATTGGTAGTTGTACAAGTTAATAAGAAACATTTGCACACTAAAGGATACTTATGATTATTATATAGCAAATGTAATGGCTTGTATGTACTGAATGAGCGTTCAGGTGTTTTATAAAATGTAACTTTTTCTCCCATGGAGAATCTTTACATTTTCTACTTTGAAAATACGAATATAAGAATATAATATCATGTTCAGATCCATTGTTAACTTTCTGATATAAATGCTTGTACATACATGTTTGCATGCACACGGACACTTATTCTCTGTTCCTCCTCCTCTTCCTTTCTCTCCCTGGAAATCCCACCTATACCTCCTGCCTAGCTATTGGCCAGTCAGCTTTTTATTACACCAATCACAGCAATACACCTTCACACAGTGTGCAAATATCCCACAACAGTTGCTGCTGAGAGACTGCTGAGCATTACTTGTGCTTAGAATGTGTTAGGCATTTCTGCTTCTCAGTTGAACAGAAAAAAAAGATCTCTCAGACAGGAAACAGGAACTTGGTGAATGAGCTTAAAAGCCAGTGCTGGCTTTGAGAAGAGAAGATAGAAGGCACAGTAATGGATGTATCCAAGTGGAAGGTGCTGTATTCCATATGACCACTGAAGCCATGGAGTTGAGAAGTAACTTAGATGATTAGGTGAAAATCCATAGTTTTACTGAAGCATAGAACTAAGTAGTGGTCATAACCCTTGCCAGGTAAATATGTTTCAGAAAAGTAGAGCAGAGGCAGGAAAAGTAGGCCAGGCATAATGATATTCGTAGACTTGGAACCAGTGACTTTCAAAGTTGGTTAATTGCAAGCTTAGTCTAGCATGACTTTAAGGTCTTTGGTGGAATATTTGGGGTGCAGAGTGTATCAGGTACCAGGACAAGAACAAAAAGGTTTCAGAGAGTATTGGGAGTCTCTATTCCCAGACAATTTTTTACAAAATGTATTCATTGCTTTTCTGTTGCTGTGATAAAATAATCATGACCAAAAGCAACTTATGGGAAAAGTTTTTCTGGGCTGACAGTTCTAGAGGGATAGGAGGCCATCATGGCAGGGAGGCATGGCGCCAAGGGGGCAGACATGGCAGCGGGAACAGGAAGCTGAGACATTACTTCTTCAACCTTGAACATGAAGCAGAGAGAGTGAATTGAAAGTGGTTCCTGTCAAAGGCCACCTGAGGGATAGACTTCCCCAAACAGCGCCACCAACTGGGGGACAAGTGTTCAAATACCTGACCCTGTAGGGGACATTCTCATTCAAGCCATCACACAAAGATAGGGTAGAATTGCTTGGAAGCAAGTTGTTTGCATAATTGGAACCTAGAAAAGGCAAGGCTCAGGTGCACCTTTGTGAGTTATGCAACCCTTAATTGGAAAGCCATGTGGTGTTTATTTCTACAAATAGAAATGTTGGCATTAGCATCTTTATTCAAACACAATTATACATGCTATACTTTTTTTAAAGAGCAAAATGACTGATCATCTAAGGACGTTACAATTCAAAATAACCCCCAGACATTTTTAGACTCTTTTACTTAGGTTTTGTTTTTAGTGTCAAGTATATAAGACCAGGATTTTTATATGCAACTAAGTTTTAAAAATTATATATATGCATATATATTTGCATTAATTTTTTCATTTTCCTGATTACTAAGTGATTAAATATTAAATTATTTATACAGAGTATCTTTTCCAAAGAATTCCTCTTATCTGCAGTTTCACTTTCTAGTTTCTGTTACCCACAATCAGCCTGAAAATATTAAATGGAAAATTCCAGAAATTAATAATTCATGAGTTTTAAATAAAATTTACAACACCCTATTATAATTATTTAACTTAATACCTAGTGCTGTTCATCTCTTTCTCTGCTCAAATTCTAAATTAAACTTTATTATAGAAATGTGTATGCAGGGAAAGATTAGCATAGATAAAGTACAGTACTATCCACAACTCCAGGCATGGAAGGAATGTTTTACATTTTCTTCCCTGATAACAGGGGTGGCTACTGGATTCCTTACCAGTGGTATCCCCTTGAAGTGCAGGCTATTTTAGAAGAGACAACTGCAAAATGAAAACCTTTGCAGTGTACCTCCTACCTTCTTTTTTATTCCTGTATTTATTCATTTATGTTTTGAGGTAAGGTCTCAATATGTACCTGAAGTTATCTTGGAATGCCCTGTTTATTATTTGTGTGCATGTGCCTTTGCATACATGGAGGTCTGAAGACAATTCTTGAGAATTGGCTTTCTCCTGCAACGTGTGGCCTCTGGGGACCAGACTCTGGTTGTCAGGCCAGCACATGGGTGCCTCTATTTATTGAGCCCTCCAGCTGGCCCTAATCCTGTTTGTAAGCAACATCACTTTTACAGCTTAGCCATCTCTATACAGTTCTTTTGGGACTTTCCTAGGCAGACCTGAGTAATTGGTAATTGTCCACTACTGAAGTACAAAATATTGGGATTAAAAAGATACCTGTCCCCAGCACTGTAGGTAGAAATAGACATAAAGGCTCCACAAAAGGTATTTGTGAGAAAAACATTACCGTTGCAGGATAGCTGCCTTATCCCTGTGCCACCCTACATTTCTACCATGTGCTTTGGTTACATGAAATATTTCTCTCTAATGACTGGCCTATTGCTGCAATGATAAAATTTAGTAAAATGGGAGATTTGTTATTAACTAACAAGCTTCACATAGCTTGTGCTTTTCTCAGAAACAGCTTTAGCTGTAAGGACTATATTATCATTCCTATGGGGTAAAGTTTTCAGCTATCTGTCTTGAACTTGGGGAGGCTTGTGACTGTGCCTTGACTTTAATTGAAGGATCACATTGTTCAAGACACTCCCTGACGGAAAGAGGAGGTGAATGATGTACAATGTCATTACCAAAAATAAGGAGGAAGTGACAGTGAAGGTGTATACTAGAGTGTACCTTGAATTGTGAAAACCAGACAATTCAGTTTGTTTGAAGATATTTGAAGAACAAGTTGTGTCAACATGACACAAGCTGGAGTCATCTGGGAAGAAGGAACCTCAACTGAGAAAAGTGCCTCAGTCTCATTGCTCATTGGCAAGTCTGTTGGAGTATTGTTTTGATTAATGATTGATGTGGGAGGGCCCAGCCCACTGGGGGCATTGCTGTTCCTTGGTTGGTGGTCCTGGGTTCTATAAGAAAGCAGGCTGAGCAAGCGAGGAGGAGCAAGCTAGTAAGCAGCATCCCTCCATGGCCTCTGCGTCAGTTTCCTGAGTTCCTGCCCTGACTTCCCTGGGTCATGGACTACAGGCTGTAAGATGAAATACACCCTTTCCTCCCCAAGTTGCTTTTGGTCCTGGTGTTTATCTCAGCAGTAGAAAACAAAGTAGGGCAGCTCCCTGAAGCTAACTAGACTGTTGTGGAGCGCTACAATGTTTAACTTGATGAGCACAATCTCCAGTCAAAATTTGCAAAAATGTGAAACTATTGTTATGTAACATTCATAACGGAACTGTGATAGCAAGTAACTAATTTGGAAATAGTAACTTTTTTTTAGCAGAAGTTCATTTCTCTAGTTTTATATTATTCCTAGCTAAGAAACATTTTAAGTCATTTAAAATGTTTTCTGGCAGTTATAGCATTTTATTACAGAATCATGGGAAATATTTCTTTTGTTTAGGAGGAGTGTCTACAAATTGAAAGTGGAAAATTAGTGTTAGACTTGTCAGCCGATGGCTTTTTTTTAATTAAAAATTTTTTTATTCATTTTACATACCAACCACAGATCCCTCTCTCATCCCTCCTCCTGCTCCCCTCGCCTCGCCTAACCCCTCCCGCGGCTCATCCCTTATCCCCTCCTCCAAAAGGGTAAGTTCTCCCATGAGGGGACAACAAAGCCTGGTACACTCAGTTGAGGCAGGACCAAGCCCCTGCCCCCTTGCATCAAGGCTGAGCAAGGTGTCCCACGATAGGCAATGGGCTCCAGAAAGCCAGATCATGCACCAGGGATAGATCCTGATCCCACTGCCAGGGGCCCCTCAAACAGACCAAGCTACACAGCTGTCTCCCATATCTTGATAGAGGAAGACATGATGGCTTTTTTAAAGGTTTATTTTATGTGTATGAGTGCTCTATCTGCATGTACGACTTTATGCCAGAAGAGGGCATCAGATCCCAGTATAGATGGTTATGAGCCACCACGTGGTTGCTGGGAATTGAACTCAGGACCTCTAGAAGAGCAGTTAATGCTCTTAACCACTGAGCCATCTCTGCAGCCCCGGCATTTTTTTAAACCAAACTTGTGATCCTTTTGTCACATACTCCTAAGTGGTAGGATTGACTTTTGCCTCTTGGGTTAAAGAAAAGAAAAGGTAGTTCAGAGTTGGAAAATTAACTCATTTGGCTTGTATGCATATGACTGTCCTGTAGACTGATTCTGTAAGGTGTGTCCTTATAGAATTTGACCTTGCAACAAGATATTGTCATCTATAGCATTCATGTTTTAGAACTGCACGGTTGAGTTATAGCAACAAAGGCAAAAACAGTTCAGTTCATAATGTATACGATTTTATATTGGTCCAGATTCATAACTATCCTTGTCCACATTCAGCCCAGAGGCTGCAGGTTGTATACCCTGCTTGGAGTTTAGTTCTTGGCCAGGTCTGCAACCCTGTCTTGTGATTGCTAGAGCACCCCTTCCCTCTGGTTTCACTAGCACTGCCCCAGTGATGCTGAAAGACCAGGATTTTACCTGGACTGGGCACCTGGTACTCAACCTCAGTGTTCTACTTTCCAGCATAGAGGACTGTAAAATAAGGGCATCAAAAGTTACCTTTTTACTATTTTAAAAAGTCTCTGGTCTGGAGAGAGCCTTAGTGGTTAAGAGTTCTGGCAGAGGACCCCAGTCAGTTCCCAGAATCCACATGGCAGCTCTCAGTCCTCTCTAACTCCAGTTCTTGCGGATCTAGTGCCCTCTTCTGACCTCCGTGGGTATCAGGCATGCAAATGGTGTACAGCCATACACTCAGGCCAACCACTCACAAACAGAAAATAAATGTAAATCTAAAAAAATAAAACAATAATCTTAACTGCAGGTGACTCTCACATAGCCAGCCGAGCTCAATGATGCGTGGTAAGAGAAAGCATTTCACAACATCCTCTTGTGCTACTAACCTTGGCCTTGCTTTTGAAGAAGGGTAAGCAGCAGATTGCTCCATACACATGAAAAGACAAGCTACCGTCTTTTACTGCAGTTGACATTGGTTACAGATGCTTCAAAGACGGTTGAATTTACTGCCTACTTTAAAGATGACATATTTGAGATTAAGTAATCACAGACATAACTGCAAAGGGATGTCTTAAAGGGACTTTTCATTGTTGATCCAGCAGAAGCTAAAATATATTAGGGGTTTATGGGCAGTATTCACCAGTATGTAATACCAACCCTCACTGACTGCTGTATATGAATACATAGCTCACCTTCCTTGAACAGGGTTTCGTTGAGCTGGAAGAAGGCTTCTCTTCTGCTTGGCATCTTTTAGTAGTAATCTGCCACTTCACTTCTCATCTGTTCTTGTTTATATTTTACTTTATTTTGCAGTGCCAGAATCATGCTATGTGAATGCTTTACCTTGAACTGTACCCCCAGCCCTAAGCTTTTATTTTGTCATTCCAGATATGTGTCTTATAGATAGCAAAGCATTTTAAATCTGTAGGTACGAAAACCTCCTTTAGAGATGTTCCACTATGGATCTAACCTATTCCAAATTTTACACTTGCTAAAATAATATAACCAGACGGGAGTGTTGTCTGTAATAGTTGGCTAGTCAATATATGAGATTGGTCTGTTTGTGGCTTTTTGAGATGACATTTTTCATTCCTTTGTGTTCTTTTAGAACCTCACATTCTTTCTTTGTTACACATCTTTTTTCATGGCCTGACATTTAAAACAACTTTTAAAATAAAAATTGATTTTTAAGCAAGCTAGATAACACTCTCCTTATATAGCAGTTGCAGGTATAACTGGATACTCAGTAGCTTTTATTAGTAACTTAAAAAGTCTGTAATCATCTAGTAGGCTGAGAGAATTGTCTCATAGGTGGCCTCCTGTTGTACCTCTATGTGTCTATTAGGCTGCTGTGTCCCTAAAATGTTTATTGAACACAAAGTTCCATGAGTGCAGAGCACAGTTTGTGCTTATGGAATATTTCTTGAACAAATGCTTGCACATGCATCTGTAACTACTAAGGATTTGGGAAACTAGATTTTTTTTAAATGTGAAAGAAAAGGGTTGTCACTGACTATAATTTTAAATTCCTTCCCTACTCAACTCTCCGTGTAATGGTGCTTATAAAACCAAATCAGTAGACCCTTAATGATTTGTTTCATGCTTCTGCAAAGTTGGTACACAGGGTGGAAGGTATTACTTGAGTATTTAAGGGAGACCCAATGATATAATTGTCTCTACAATTTTCTGTTGTAGTGTTAGGAACTATGATGGCTTCTTTCTTATAAATTAAAATAGTGTATACTCTGCATTTTTAAGTGTGACATTATTACTGATCTTATTGCTTTTAAATGAACATTTTTTAAAAGATTTATTTATTTATTACATATACAGTGTTCTGTTTGCATGTATGCCTACTCGCCAGAATAGGGCACCAGATCTCATTATAGATGGTTGTGAGCCACTATGTGATTGCTGGGAATTGAACTCAGGACCTCTGGAAGAGCAGCCAGCAGCCAGTGCTCTTAACCTCTGAGCCATCTCTCCAGCCCCTAAGTGAACATTTTTTATTTTGAACAATATTAAGCTCATAGTAAATGTATTAGAGATAGTGCTAGTGTCCATGTATACTTGGTGCTGTTTCCCCTAATTTTAACACTGTATATAACATAACAGTGGCAGAGCAATTATGAAAACTAGAATCCACTTTGTGTTTCCCAGATATTATTTTTCTATTGCAGCATCCAAAAATATTGTATATATTTATTTTTTAGAAAATATAGATAAAATTATAAAATAAACAAATTATGGATAATCCTTTTACTCAGAGACACCTGACATTTTAAACAATTTTATACACACATTTGTCTATGTTGTTTCTATGGAAAATATAAATCCATTCCACACAGAGAATTTGGATTCCCCTAAAAGATAGGCTGCTGAACATATTTTAAATACATTTTAAAAATTTGCCTTTTACAGTTAAATATAACATTTATGGTTTGTTTCTTTGATAAACTTCTCATGTCTGCTGTTTTTAATAAAACTTACTCATTCTCCTAAGATACTTTGTCATATCTATTTCTTTGTCCAGCTAATCCTTTTTTAATTTATTTTTATTTTATTTGCATTGGTGTTTTGCCTGCATGTATGTGTGAGGATTACAGACAGTTGTTAGCTGCCATGTGGGTGCTGGGAATTGATCCTGGGTCCTCTGGAAGAGCAGTCAGTACTTTTAACCACTGAGCCATCTCTGCAGCCTCTAATTCTTTATTACTTTAAGTACAAGGTCAACTGTGTATGTGTTTTCAATGCTTTTCCACATAACAAACCAGAGAAATATGACTGTCAGCAGTAGAACTTGCTTAATATGTGTGTACATTAAGTTAGACCATTTAAATTTGTGAGTTTTAAAAATTTGTTTTTTTGTTTTTTGTTTTTTTCGGGACAGGGTTTCTCTGTGTAGCTTTGTGCCTTTCCTGGAACTCACTCGGTAGCCCAGGCTGGCCTCGAACTCACAGAGATCCACCTGCCTCTGCCTCCTGAGTGCTGGGATTAAAGGCATGCGCCACCACTGCCCGGCGAGTTTTAAAAAATTTGTATGTAGTGGTTTTTTACTATCATGCTCTTTTTTGGTTCAACCCTGAAGTTTGCAAATGCTTTTCAGGTTTTTCTGATCTCCCTTTCTCCACTGAGAATCTCCACATTTAGAATAGTGAACTGACACGAATCTTTAGGTCAAAGTGTTAACCAAACTTACCTTCCAAAGCCTCTGATGGACAAGACCTATTCCTATGACTAGAGAACTTGAACTTGAATATGTTGCCTATGAATATAATAAAAATAGATTGTGCAGCTTTCAGGTTAAGCTTTGTCAAACAGCCTGATAATTCTCTCCAGGATTCATTTCTGTATTGGCTAGCTAGTGACAGTGGTGCCACCTCGTGGCCATTTATAGACATGCAGCTATTATTGCTTCAAATACTTTCCACCATTTCAAATACTTTTTCTTGTATGTTCTTCTATGTTCATGGTTTCCCCTTCTGTTTCTTTTCTCCACTCAAGACACTAATACTTGAAAGTTTCAGTTGATATTCAGGGAGCTGAACACTGGGTGTACAGTGTGGCTCTGATAGTCTAGTTAAATAAGACTTTGGAATATGAGACATGTTAATAATAAGGGTAAACATAGTGAGCAGAATCTTGTTTGCTTTGCTTTATGAAGTTAGGGTTCTTTGCATAAAAAGGGACTATACTTTGTACTTGGTAACAATATGACACTTGCCTGTATTTAACGGAAAGCCTGTCAGTGTATGAGAAGAAACAGGCCTATAAAGATGCACATACTTCAACCTAGTATGAAAGCTGTAGCTTAGAAATCCTCCCTTCATTTCCTCTCACCATCATCTGACTTGTAGTTTCATTCACTATTCATTTGAGGAGTGCTCACGAAGAATCTCCTGGGAGTCTGCACTGCATCTGTATGGGGTCTGAGTGGTACAGTGGTGATCAAGCCCAGCATGACCTCCATCTTCAGTGGGAGAACCAAAGCAGGAGAACACAAACTTAGAGAAGTTTAAGTCCACGTTCAAGGGTGCTTTGGGGCCCAGTGTCAAATGCACGTGCCATAAATGGGCAGTCAGAGAAGGCTTTCTACCAATACTGCTGAAATTAAGACCTAAAGGAAGCCAGAAAAAGAGAATAGAATGTTGATAGCAGAAGGAAAAGTAGGTGCTGGGAAAGGAGGCGAAAGATGAAAGTGACCGGTACCCACGGTTTGCTAGTCTTGTTCTTTCCATTTTATAGTTGTGGCAACTGGAGCTAAGAGGTCGCCTCCCTCCAGTAAATGACACAGCCAGCAATTGAAGATAAGCTGTGTAGTGGTGGCATATTGACACCTGCTTGCCCTGCTGCCTGTCTCTCAGCTGGGGTGGAGTGTTGTGTTGGAGCCATAACCTGGGGTGGATCACTCATTGCACCCGTGAGTCAGTGGTCTTTTCTCTCATTTCTTAGTATGCTAACTGCTAGGCCATTCCAGCAACTGCATCTATAGGATCTGCATTAGTTTATAAACATCCAGATTCGCTTTGGTCTTTTGTCATTGGCCAGTAATCAAACAAGCATTATTTGGTATGCATTGCTAAGATTTCCAGAAAATTATAGATAGGAAATTATAACTAGTTATATTTTCTACAAAACAGCACAAAATATGTATTACTTACAAAGGTAGAACTTTTGCTTGATTGCTAAAATTAACTTGGCAATATTTTTTTCTGATTTTTAAAGTTAAATTGGAACTCATTTTCAAAAATAGGACTATAGTCTTTTAAACCTATGTGAATGTAAAAAAAAACACATAACTATAGATGGAGATATTCCTTCCAGTGCATCTGATTTATTTTATCTTAAAATAAAAACTTTTAAGATGAGCAATTTACTTCAATTTGAAGTCAACAATTAATGGATTATTCTAGATTTTAGCTGGATTGCAAGTGTTCAGTTTTACATAAACTAAAATGGTAGCAGATTTTGGAAGACTGTAGTGTGTGTGTGTGTGTGTGTGTGTG
>LZPO01007982.1:292806-314473 GCA_001675575.1 Neotoma lepida | reverse complement strand
TGTCTTTCTGTCTATCTGTCTTTCTGTCTTCTTTCCTTCCTTCCCTTCCCTTCCCTTCCTTCCCTCCCTCCCTCTCTCCTCTCTCCTCTCTCTCCTCTCTCTCTCCTTTCTTTCTTTCTTTCTTTCTTTCTTTCTTTCTTTCTTTCTTTCTTTCTTTCTTTCTTTCTTTTTTTATTTCCTAGTATTTATTTATTTGTGTTGAGGGATGGGACCAGGCAGCTGATATATTCTTCCACTGAATTGCAGCAACCTTGTGCCTTTGTTAGTCCCATTTTAGCATAGCTAATGGCAAGGGTACTTAGTCTTAACAAACAGTATTATAGTTATAATAAGAAATAATATGTATACTTGACTTTGAACCTGGTTTAAAGATGGAAGTATTCACTAGGCGGTGGTGGCACACACCTTTAATTTCAGCACTCAGGAGGCAGAGGCAGGAGGATCTCTGAGTTCGAGGCCAGTCTGGTCTACAAAGTGAGTTCCAGGACATCCAGGGCTACACAGAGAAACCTTGTGATAAAAAATCAGAAAAAAAAAATCAAAAATCAACTTGGCTGCTTTTAAGTATCACTTATTCTCTTGAGTAGGATCAAACACCTTTGGGAACATATTGTCACTTATCAGCACACACACATAATCAGCATACATTAGAAATAACTGAAAGACTGTTGCTATGTTTCTACCTTATTATTAGTGATACAAGGAACACATTCTCTGTGGAAGCTTTAAAAAAATGTAGGAAAACCTTAAGGTTAAAAATTTAAAAAGCCACAATCTAGATATTTTCATTTTGGGGGTGTTGCTTTGGTGAGTTTCAGAAAGTGTTATATTTGAAGTTTCATCTTAAACCAGCTTTATTCCATATGTCTTGGATATTTTCTCTTTCACAAACACTATTCTTTAACAGTGGTGCATTTGGTGATTGGTAAGTATTTGATACCACAAGTACATCATTATTTTATCAATCTCCCTGTAAGGTCTTTCTAATTTTCCTGTGTCTACCACAGTGATGGCTGTATTTCACTTTCTTTTTTATATGTGGGTGTGTGTATCTCCAACTCATTATTTCCTAAAGACATTCCTGGAAGTATAATCTTAAGTTAACAGGCCCTGAAATATATGACTTAAGGCCTCTTGGCCACACATTGCCAAATACCTTTCTATAAAACATATGCCAATTTATACACTTAATAATACCCTTTACTTTTTTCTTTTTCTTTTTTTGAGACAGGGTTTCTCTGTGCAGCCCTGGTTGTCCTGGAACTCACTCTGTAGACCAGGCTGGCCTTGAACTTAGAGACTGCCTCCTTGAGTGCTGGGATTAAAGGCACCTGTCACTGTACGTGGTGAATTTCTACTCTTTTCAACACTATATAAAGGTCCTCTTGTCTGACTTTGATGGCACCAATTTCTTTCTGATGGCCCTACTTTTGCTGAAACTGTAATGTATACTCTTACCTGTTTTAGTAAATAAAAATTATTCCTGCAGAACTGAAAGTAGATGTGTAGTACTGTAATTACCAGACTGTAAGGAACTGGTACTCCCTGATGACACTTTCGGAATCACAGGAACAAGCTGTATTTTAGCTGTAAGACCTTGTTTCTAAAGATATATTTTTTTCTTTTCTTAAATCGTTTTACAGAGGAAATTGCAAAAATTTTCCTAAAAGTGTTACTCCACAACCACTCATTATGTTAGTCATTTCTATCATCACACCTAGTAAGATATTTGTGTATGTGTGTGTATGTGTGTGTGTGTGTGTGTGTGTGTGACTTTTTATAACTTCTAGATTAAAAAAAAAACACTTCACAAATTTTGTGGAAAGTCATGATTGTAGTAGTTTCTCACCAGATCTGTTAAGTAATAAGCACTTCCTTGAAGTATTATTCAGCTCTTTAATATTTTAAATGAAAGCCTGGGAAGTCCAAACTCATCTGTGGTATCAGCACACTTCTTGAGTCAACTTGCCAGGCAGATTCTTGGCAGTGCCTGCTGTTCTGTACTTTACTAAGATGTTTGAGTTGGTGCTATGAAGTAATGGCAGTGTTCATCTCTTCAAAGCTTCTGTCCCCTAGTGGACGCTTCAAAACAGTCACGCTGCATCTGCCACTGATAGTAGAACGGGGAAAGCTCCCTCAAGTAAAACTGTCTTAAGGAATGTGTGCTGTTCAGACTTCTGATAGAGAAATGGGTAGACTTGTTTGGCATCCTCATTGCGACAAATGTGCATTTGGATTCACTGTAAACTAGAGAGCTGTTATAGCTACACAACAGTTGTTCTACAAATAGACAATAAATAATATCCCATTTTTTAAGGTTTCTGAGGCATGATTGCTATAAAAGGTGAATATATTTAATGTGTACAGCTTGGTAAGTTTCCAGATAAGTGTACACCGTAAAATTATCACCACAGTCTGTACAATAAACCAATCCTGAACTCCCTGAATTTTCTTCTCATCTTCTTATTTGCATATGGCTGACAAGAATGTTTCACAAAAGTTCTCTCTGTAAATTTTTTAAGTGTGCGAAACAGTATTGTTATCTGGAGTCACCATATTGCAGACTAGATCTCTAGGAATTATCTTGTATAACTGAAACTTTGGGTTCTTTGACTACTACAACCTTATTTCTCCCTCAGATCCTGCTAAAGCACTGTTCTATCCTCTGCTTCTATGAATTTGACTATTTTTGATTCTGTACGTAAGTAGTGTCTCATTTGGTACTTCTATGCCTGGCTTAGCATACTTCTGTGCCTTAACATAATGTTCCTTGATGTATCTATGAGAAGAATTCCCTTTTAAAAACTAAGTTCACTTCTATTCTAATACTTTGTTTAGTTGTTACGTGGCCAGTAATTCTAGTACTCAGAAGGCTGGAGCATTAGGATTGCCAAGTCTGAGGCTAGTCTGGGCTACATAGAAAGAGTATACCTAAGTAAATAAATTAAAAAAAAACTGCTTATTTGTCTCTGAAGTCCCTAACATTGTTAGTAAGGAGTAGAATTTGTCTACAAGAAATTTATCTTCCTGTCTCAGTTGAAGCCTGGAACTTGCCTTGTAGCTTAGATAAATCTAAATCTAGCTATGTACTAATTAGCTGGGGGAGAAGTTATATAAAATAATGGGTAGTATTAGAACTATTAGCTGGGATGAGTTTCTTTTGACATTGAAACTAGACTGTCAGTAGCGCTTAGATAATATAGATAGTGTTCTAGCATTGGCTTCAAAGTTGATAAATGTAAATTTTATTAGAATACTGCAAATTTAACCATGCAAAGAAATATTGACGTTGCCATGATATGCAATACATATATATACTTTCAGCATGAAAAATAAAATTTGTCGATCAACACTAATGATTTTGTTTAGTTAAAATGAGTTCTCATTTTTTACAAATATAACAGTAACCTTTTGTCTTCAAGTATGTTTTCAAAATGTCTATTGAGTAGAATGTTAAAAAAAATTCTACCTAAAAAATAGTTTCAAACAAATGAAGGTTGATAAGAAGTATGAGGGAAAAAGTAATGGTTCACACCAGGAGTTAGTTTCCGATATTTGTCCTACGAAATAATTGATGCTATTTACCAGACAGTGGGATACAGCGATCATAAGACCTGGCTGGCTCTTGCGCTTTAGATCAGAACACAAAGCAATATCATTCAACTTAAGGACTATTGGAGAAGAACTTTAGGAGTTCAAAGAGGAGCAGACATTTTAACTTGTGTCCATGAAGGTATTCCTAGTAAAAAGATAGCTTTGGAGCACAATTCTGGGTAGAAAGAAGGCCATGAACTCAAGTCTCTTAAACTAGAGCTCTTCCAAAAATGAGAATTTGAACAGTTTTTCAGATAGTAAATGGTTTCTTTGGGGCATGGTACAAGTAGATGCTTTTTGCTTATTAAAGGAACAAAGTACTGTATCTATATTATTATAGAATATTATGTACTACTGATAGAACTATAGAGACATGTTCTTCAAAGCAATTTGTAGTATATATTAACAGATTCTCTACCCACATTCCTGTTGTCACCCCGCAAAAGATACATATTGAGCTCGGTAGTTTTGATTTGGGAAATACAGGGAAGAATTTTATAATCTTCAAATAAGAAGATGACCTGGAAATCACAAAGGAGATATCTAAAGAAGCATCTTTGTCCAAAAAGCACCCAAATTGAAAAGAAAAGCTAAAACTGATGGGAGCAGATGCAGAGACCTGCAGCCAAACACTAGGTAGAGCCAGAGGAACCCCGTAGAAGACAGGGAGGAAGGATTGTAGGAGTCAGAGGGGTCAAGGACACCACAAGAAAACAGCTCACAGAATTAACTAAGCAGGGCGCATAGGGGCTCACAGAGACTGAAGTGACAAACGTGGACTCTGTATGGGTCTGAGCTAGGTCCACTGCATATACCTTATGGTTGTGTAGCTTGGTGTTCTTGTGGGACTCCCAACAGTGGGAGTGTAGGGGGTGTGTCTCTGACTCTTTTCTGAGCTTGGGACCCTTTTCCTCCTACTGGGTTGCCTTGTCCAGCCTTGATATGAGGGTTTGTGCCTAGTGTTACTGTATCTTGTAAGACCTTTTTTTTTTTTTTTTGGTGGATATCCCTGGGAGGCCTGCTCCCTTTTATTAAGGGAAACGGAGGAGGAGGGGTAGATCTGGGGGAGAGGGGAGGTATGGGAAGAGACTGAGAGGAATGGAGAGAGGGGAAACTATGGTTGGGATGTAAGAAGAACTTCTAACCAGTCTTATTAATAAACACGCGGGACAAGAAATAAGGGTGAAAATCTGACAGAGATCAGAGGAATTAGGAGCAAGCCACCACTCACCAACACTGCCTTTTTTTTTATTTTTTATTTTTTTTATTTAGACAAAAAGGGGAAATGTGGTGATATTTTATTTGTCTTCCCTAATAAAATTTATCTGAGGGTCAGAGGAAAAACGGAGCTGCCAGCCACTAATAGAAAAACAATAGCCATGCAAGTTAGCACACGCCCTTAATCCATTTGGTTCTCTGTGACTCCAAGGTCACATGGGGAACTAGCAGTAGGAGGTGGTGGCACATGCCTTTAATCCCAGCATCAACCTTAGAGTTCTGAAGATCCATGCAGACAAGACAGGAAGTGATGTAGCTTGGGAGGAAAAAGCCAGGTTAGACCGGAAGGCTCGCTTTTTCCTCCGCTTCAATCCTGGGAAGTAGAGGCAGTGTTGGTGAGTGGTGGCTTGCTCCTAATTCCTCTGATCTCTGTCAGATTTTCACCCTTATTTCTTGTTCCGCATGTTTATTAATAAGACTGGTTAGAAGTTCTTCTTACATTGGGATGCAATGTAAGAGAAAAAGAATAAAAGTTTAAAAAAGAAAAGAAAAGCTATGCTGAGAAAAACATTTACAATATTTCAGGCAAAAAATATTATTTCCTTACTATGCAAAGGACTCTTGATGAATCAACAATAAATACCTAAGTAGAAATAGAAAATTGGGCAAAGGACTTGAACGAAAACCTAATATAAGAAAAAATGAAGTGTTGAATGAAAACTGTCTTAGTACGTACATTGTTCAGGTCAGTGTCAGAGAGGATATGGGGAAAGGGGCACACCGATAGATTAGTTCTGGGAACATGAAGTGGCATTTTGTTTTTTTGAGAACCTGTTTATTTTCTGAGTACTTTTTAAGCATTGACTAAAATGTATAAATGGTATGGGTCTTTCATATAATTTCACTTAATATTAACATCTTAGATACAATAGTATAATCATCAGCACTATTAAAGTTGGTATACTCTACCAACCAGATCAGAAAGCAGTGTTTCTGCTAATCTTTCTCTGTTTTAATTTATAGTCTAGAATCATGTTGCCTTGTTCTGTCTCTTACTCTCCTGTTACCATGATAACATCTTTTAAAAAATTCTCTATGCTAGGGATTGAACCTAGCGCCTTATGCTTGGAAGGCAAGTGCTGTACCACTGCACTTGGACTTCTGATGTTTTGTCCATGACATCTTGAAGTTATTCATTTGGGGTAGAATTGCCTTAGGAACACTGTGCTCTTTAAGCTGCATCATACCAGAGGACACATGATGATATGTCTCATTGCTGTCCATGCTAAACTTCTTCACTTTGTTAAGGTTTTGCCACTGTAAATTACTGTTTTTTTTTCTTTCTCAGAACACCATGGAAATGAAATTATGTATCAGGCCAGAACTTGTAGGATGTTGATAGTTTCTGTAACTAGTGAAGGTAGCTGTGGTCAATTAAGGTAGTGTCAACTGGGATTTTCTAGAGTAATATTTTTATTTTTATTGTTTTGTTTGTTTGAGGCAGAGTCTCACTATGTAGCCCTGGCTGACCTGGAACTTGCCATGTAGACCAGGCTTGTCTTGAACTCACAGAGATCCACCTGCCTCAACCTCCCTAAGGCATATGCCACCATTCCTGGCTTTTGTTTTTATTGTTAATATTAGTGTTTATATTATAGTTTATCAATACATATTTGAGTGGATACTTTGAGACCATGCAATATCCAGTTTCAACTTCCCAATTTTTCCTGTTGGTGCTGGCATTCATCAATTTGTGGGTATGGGCAGTACCTGTGGAATCCAGAGGAGGACATTGTTAGATCCCCTGTAACTAGTTACAGGCAGTTGTAAACCACCCAATGTGGGTGCTAGGAACTAAACTCAGGTCCTCTGTAGGAGCAGTAAGAGCTTTTAACCACCACTGGACTGTCTCTCCAGCTCCCAACTATACATTTCTTATTTTTTAGTGTGTGTGTGGGGGTTCGAGACAGAATTTCTCTATAGCTTTGGAGCCTGTCCTGGAATTCGATCTGTAGACTGGGCTGGCCTCGAACTCACAGAGATCCACCTGTCTGCCTCCCGAGTGCTGGGATTAAAGACATGTGCCATCACTGCCTGGCTACATTTCTTACTTTATGGAAAATACTAACTTTTCATGAAAATACAAAATCATACAAATATTAAAACAGCTAGATTTAATATTTGACATACATGTTGTGAATATGTAAAACTCAAACATGTATATAAAATGGAACCATAATTGGTTTGGAGATCAGTATTTTAAAGTTTTAAGCTGTGTTCTAGTACAGTAGGGTTTTATTCACAAGCACTTATCAATAGACGATTATCCATTTCCCTAATAGTATATATGAAACACTATTATTGCTAAGGAAATTGTTTTGAGTTGGCCCAGCTGGAATTTATTTTGAGGCTTGAACACAATGTACTGATTTCCTTGCTATTTTTCCCCTCATCTCTGAAACCTCCTATTTTCAACTTAACATTGATGCTTGAGACATTCAGTACAGGAGAGCAACTCATGCCTGGAACATTTCCACAAGATGCTATCACAGATGCTATTTACTTGACTTTTCAAAGAATGTTTTAAAATGATTGGTTAAGAGACTCATCTACTTACAGAGAGGACCCACTCTGTAATGGTTTGTTTTTGAAGTCTGTTCCCAGGTATGAGGTTATCTGAAGTTTAACAACACTTCCATGTATTTGTAACACTTGAGACCTCCTTTGGAAAAATTCGTTAACTCAGCTCTCTCATTAGCTCTATGGATGTAGTTTTTTTCTCCCTTGTATTTGGTGAATTAGAACTTCTCAGTTCTGTTTCATCCATAATTGTCAGTCTTTGACACTGTATTTTTCCACACTACCAGATTATTATTCCATAGAAACAAACCGTATTATCTGCTTTCAGTGTGTGAAAATTTTGCTAAGCTAAGACATTTCAACTTCCTATTGCTGTGGTCCAGCCACAGCCTGGGTTCAAGTTGAAACAGGGAAGGGGTGTCAGCTTGAAGAAATGAATTGTCCGACCACCAGATGAGTTTCACAGGAGTGGTCAGCCTCAAATTGCTCCAGCTGTCTTTATTTATACATCAAAAACAAGCATGTTTTTCCATACTAACAAACAAGTTTTTCCCATCCTCCAATGTTAACCTCTAGCAAAAACAAATATGTCAAATGTATTTTTCCCAACTTTAACATGAAATCATGTTTAAACTCAAAACAACACTTATCATTTTGCTAGCTTGGACAAATATTGAGCCAGGTACATCCTGTCTTTACAAAACTGAAAGGTGACTGACATAGGCAGACATTTTCAAGAATAACAGTCCTGTTCAAAACATATTTATAGAAATAGGGGTGATCTACCTCTGATTCTGTCAGCCTGAATCAGAACAGCTCCCAGGATCTGGAGTGACAGCTGGCACCCCCAGACAAGAAACCTGAGAAGCATCAGCTCCCAAAGAATTTTAGGGGAAGATAGTCAAAAAAATGGGGTTTCCAGGAATGATCACATCTGTCCCATGCATGATTGACAAAAATGACACCAAAACTGTCAAGAGAATCATCAGTCATTATAAGAGAGAAGAGAATGTGCAGGCCACACGGTCCCAGCAGTAGTATTCTGAACTGTCCCTGAAATCCACTGGTCCTTGCCCAGTGATACTGTCTCTGTGGGCTTTTGCCTCATCTGGAGACCCACTGGACAAGCACTCATACACTGGTCCGAAACTAGGCCGCACAGCTCCCAATAACTTGTATTCAAAACACTTGTATATTTGTGAAAAAATTCTGAGTAAGGTTTGCTTTTTAATTTTAGCAAAATCATCCCTGTTTCTGATCACCTATAAATTGAACCTGCTTATGATAATCTGCTTAGGTTTTCTGTATTACATTATTTTTCAATTTATGTGCCTAGAATGACTGAGAGGAGGGTGCTGTTTTGCAGAGGGAGGCTGGGAGAGTTGTAGATTAGTTCTGTTGTGTAGGAAACTCTGGTTGGCTAGATTAGAAAATGGGATTTGGTTTCCTTTTCTCTGCTGGGTAGCCATTGCATTCTTTACTTTCCTATCTGCTGCCTGCTAGGTGTTGCCACCCTAATTGTTGGGATCCTAAACCTGGGAAAGCAGGGACAAAAAACCAGATGGCCTAAAGTCTCCTGCAATAGCCAACTTTAATCAGAGCATCAGACAATTTATACTCTGAGGGTTAACAAGAATCACATGAGTAAGGTGTACAATCACAAGGACAAGTCACATGTGGCAAAAACATGTTTTTCCATAGAGGCGAATGAATAATAACAGCTGAAGTCAGCTCACTCCTATCCACTACACCTGGGAGCAGCGTGAGAACACATTCCAAGAACAATTTGGTGTTTTTGAAGAAACTGAGGTCACAAGATTCTTGTCTTGTTTTCTTGGGGTGCTCTCACAAGCATTCAGAATTCCCCTCACACAACTCCACTTTTGGACTGTGTTCTGATACTAGGGACTCAAATCCAATGTCTCATGCTAAGCACAGGTTCTACCACAGAGCTACACCTCTAGTTCCCTTTTCTTATGATGAATGAAATGGCTTTTAAGGTTGTAGACATTGAGAAATATTTTCTCCCCTTTTTGAATTTTTAAAACTATATTTACTTTATCTGTATGAGTGTTTTGCCTGGATGTGTGTTTGTCTACCACGTGCATGCCTGGTGCCTTTTTTGCGGGTCAGAAGAGGTGTTGGATCCCCTGGAACTGGGCTTACAGACAGTTGTGAGCTGCCACATAGGTGCTGGGAACTGAACCCAGGTCCTCTGCAAGAGCAGTAAGTGCTCTTAACCCCTGAGCCATGTGTCCAGCCCCGTCTCCTTTTGTATTGGGAGTTGCTTTTGCACAGCTGGGTTGGTGCTGGACACTGGAGATGAGCAGATTAAAGCTGAAGAGCTCATCTGCCTAGGAGAGCATTCTGATGTGTGACCATCATCCCCAGCTCCTTCCTGAGTATCCAGGCTTAAGTATTTGCAAATATTTACTGATGGAATTATTTTCTAAATTAAGCAAAGTAATGGGTAGTTTTTAATGTATTCCTCCACCCCATTCCTCCTACATCTTCCTGCCACGTACAAATCTTTAAATTATGTTATGGTTGGGTATTATTATTATTATTATTATTATTATATTGTAGTTACCAGAATTATATGATTTGTATATGAAACTGAAGTTTTTCTTCTACAACATTCACCTTGTGAACTCTTTGGACTTTATTTTTTTGAGACAGGGTTTCTCTGTGTAGTCCTGGCTGTCCTGGAACTCGTTGGTCCTGGCTGTCCTGGAACTCGTTCTGTTGACTAGGTTGGCCTCAAACTCACAGATTCACCTGCCTCTGCCTCCCAAGGGCTGGGATTAAAGGCGGGCACCACCACCACCCAGCCTTTGGACTTAATTTTAATATATATATGCATTGCTGCCCCCATGTTAATAACTGGGGAAAAATAAGAGAATCTCAGATAGCGTGCCTTTTATGTAGGCAGACACTTTCCTCAGAGCCATACTGTGACTAGCTCCAGCACTCCCTCCCCAGAAGTGTATCATAGATAGTAAGTTTAAGTTGGAAAAAGTTCTAGTGAATATAACAAAAGTGCCCACCTGTTGGTTATGTGTTCCCATAAAAATCATTCTTTCCTTTGTACTGAGAGTATCACAGCAGAAAACTAGTGCTTCCAGTTAACAGCAGCTTGTTTGCTAATGAAGGAATCAAAAGTGCAAAGAAACCATTAGAACATGATTTCTGCCTCTTGGCATTCTCTCAGGGTTTTGGCTGCTGTGGTTTTTTGTTTTTTTTTGTTTTTGCATGTGAAGACGTCATGTTTTTTGCATATTTCAGGAGGCATTTCCCTTTGGATTTCTATCAGCTTGTTAAAAAATATGGCCTTCNTCAATGAATTTACCTGAACTCCTAATGTTACTACTTCGAGTCAGGCGCTCATCTTAAGAGTTTCTTAGTTTGCCTTCAGTAACCAGCTTATCCTGAGCTAAGATGCACAGAAGATGTGAGCTGTCACCTGGTTTTCTTTGGCAAGGATTCATGTCCCATGTCACAGTACTCATAAATGTTGTCTCTTACTGCAGAATCAAATCACGGGAGATATACCTGTTCTTCTTAAAAGGGAAAGAAGAAATCTGTAAGTATGTGTCCTTCAGGACTTAAAATGTATACATGTATCCACGTTTTGAGGCTATGAAGGGAGAAACCTTACCAATATCTATAATGTTAAAAAAGCAATATTTGGAAAAGTAAAATGGGAAAACATGTTTATTTTATGCAACTTCTAGAATTTCAACCATATGTAACTCAATTGTAGAAGGGGAGGACTAGTTAAATCCTTTCTCTGGTCATGCCCCAAAATGGAGTTAGAGATAAAAGTTCCAGTTTTAAGTACTGAGGTGTCCAAGCTATTTTTGGCAGGCTGGATAGCTTCCTTGTCTGTAAAATGGGCTGGATAGCAATCCAACATCACTGATTCATTTTAGCCATTTATGCACATCTCAGAAATTGAAGATTGGGCTGGAGAGATGGCTCAGAGGTTAAAAGCACTGGCTGCTCTTCCAGAGGTCCTGAGTTCAATTCATGAGTTCAAGGTGGCTCACAATCATCTATAATTCAATCTGGCGCCCTCTTCTGACCTGCAGGCATACATGCAAGCGGAACACTGTATACATAATAAATAAATAAATAACAAGAAATTGAAGCTTTTTGTCCCTTAGTGGCTATTTCTCAAACTGATAGTAAGTATCTGTCTGATGTACATAAACTGAAACGTCAGCATTGTCTTCACTGAGGTGTTGATTTCTGGACCATGATGTGGAGAGTCAAACAAATGCAAAAGCACTTGAAGTCATGTTTGAGCCTTCGAACTTGAAAATCATCCAATTCAGTTGTTCCCAAATGTGGATTTTTAGACCAAGTTCCCAAATGTGGATTTTTAGGCCAGTGCTAGCTAGTGGGCAAGTTTTTACTCATCTATTCTGAAGCATGGCAAAAAGGAACAGTAGGCATGCATTCTCTTTTTAATGCTAGCCATTTTCAATGTAAAGGACATACCAGTCTCATTTTTGAGAGGTAAGCATGCACTTTATTTTATGAAATGACAGTAACAGTAAATGATATGGGTGTTTTTTAACCTGGCAACAAAATAGCTCTGTGTCATTACCCTTTTCCTTAAAAATCAAACTAGTCTTTGATGTGTTCAAATCTGAATCCAACTTCCTAATTTTATAGATGAGAAATGACAGGCTCGTTTGTTTCAGACTTGACGGCTCAGCAGCTCTGATGTTGCCTCTCTAGTATCTCTGGTCTTTTAAGAATTGATTTCATTGTACTAAGTTATGAATTTGAAACAGAAGATGGAGTAGTTCTTCCGTGCTAATGACTGATTTCCAAGCATGAAGAAATTCAAAAGACTTAATGTTCTTACATGCCTAAATCGATGGCCACTCAATCATTTGCATTAGAAGATTCTTAAACATGGCCACAGATGAGGCCAGAATTAGCTGTGAATTCAGTTTCCTCAGGCTCTGTGCTACTGCATGATTGACAAAGTAGGTAGCATAGCAGTAAGCTTAGCTTTTCCTTTGGAAAATAGACTGCTACCATTGGGAGGGACCATATATCAAGCCTCTGGAGTTAGCTCTCCAGAGAATACTACCCTTCTCAAGCACGTACACCTACCTACACACACAGGTACACATTTATAGCAACTGGCCTGCAGCAATTGATCTTGGACAATCCAAGTGTAGTTTATCTAGGCTTCAGCAGAAAAACTACTCTGAAGGTGAAGAGTAAGTATTGTCAGTGAGTTGGCAGAACACCTGGCCAGTTATGTTCAGGAGTTTCCAGGTGGTGCCCTGTGGCAATATGGAGGCTCTCCATCAGTTGTCATAACTTTGCTCCAGCTATCTCAGAATAGATTTCAAAATAAAAAGAATTCCCTTATTGCCTTTGCCTCACTCACCTTTGTGAAACATTGGCCAGATAAGCAATATGAATGTAAGAAGAAAGAACAGTGGAATATATTCCTGACCTTAACATGGAAATGCTAACATTAGGAATATTTTTCCATGTTTTTTTTAATATTTGACTTCGCATTATTTCTTTTCTGAGTCAAGAATTCATAATTTTTTGAGTGTTGGAAGCACTCATAATGAATTGTTACGGTCAAAGTGGCATTTGGGGATTTCTCCTATGTGCCCCTTTCTCCTTTACTGTCATTGATTGGCTATGAGAGTTTAACAGATTTATAAGTTTTTTGTTTTTGTTTTTGTTTTTTTGAGACAGGGTTTCTCTGTGTATCCCTGGCTCTCCTGGAACTCACTCTGTAGACCAGGCTGGCCTTGAACTCAAGAAATCTGCCTGTCTCTTTTTTCCGCATGCTGGGATCAAAGGCATGCACCACCAACACCCAGCAAATTCTTTTTGCTTTAGTCTTACTCATAAGATATATGTAACATTAAAGATCAAAGTATTCTTTAAAAAAAATGATAGAAATATACATTAGTATGTTTAGGTAGCAGAACTGAGGAGACTTATTTGGCCTCTTTATAAGAAATGGTTTAAGACTATGTTGCATAACTTTTAGCAGTATAAAGTACTTGGAAACAACAATGGCTAAGAACCAGCCTATTAAACTGCCTCCACCTCTATCAAATAAAGAGGGCAGGTGATAGGTTGTGTGTGTGTGTGTGTGTGTGTGTGTGTGTGTGTGTAATTTGTTTTAAATATTTAGTTAGAAAATTCTACCTGTTACACAAAGGCATTCCTGTAAGAAATATTACCGGTTACAGGGATTTTTTTTTAACCTACACTTAATGGTTGACAACTATCCATCACTTGCAAAGCTTTATTGTAATAAATATGTAGGATAACAGGAGATGCATAGCTTACAAACAGACTGTGTGTATTTCTTGTTTAATAAAAACATAGTCACTGTAACAACTTTAAAGTTGGGTTCTGAAACTGTTATTTTTGGTTAACATATGTTAAAATTAAAACTCATATGTTCCAACAGAGGAAACACTCCCAGTGAACCAAAGGCTTTATGGACATAAAGTCTACACAATAGGTCATTTCTTTTGGCAGCAAAGCTTTGTGTACAGGAAACTGTAGAAGTTACTCCTTAGCTGCCATTGTAGAACTTTGACATCATCTTTGTGCTGCCTGCTTCTCTTTTACAGCCTTAAACCATTTCTAGTTCTTTCCAAATACTTAACTCCCAGGTTGGTTTTTCTCTTTTCAACTTGTATTGTAATATCATGCTTTGCCAGTAGGTGGTGCCACCTTCTAATATATTTCTTTTCCAAGTTCCTTAAAACTTTAGATTAAATTACATACAGTCACCTACCAACTGAAAAATACATATTTAAGAATCAATTTTATCTCTTATCACTTAGAATGAGTACTAGACATCTAGTCCTACACAGTATAGATGTGAAGTGTGTAGGCAGTAACATTGGCTCCTGAATCTCCATATTTCAACATACAGAGATAGGATCCGAATTATACTGAACTATGACCTAGATAAAACATCTGATGCATGCTGGGGATCTTTTTAAGGCATTATGGGAGGGAGGGAGCTCTCACTAGAGCATGAACGACTATCTTCACCATGGCTGCTAGAGTGCTTTCTTTGCTGGGAAAAACTGGGAAGAGACTGGCAGGATGGCGACCTCAGGAGTTAACGCTTCTCCAGGTGATGAAATAAACAGGTTTGGCTAATCTTGTGAGAGACACACTCAGAGAGCAGTTGTAATCATGAACTACTTTAAAGCAAAACAATAACTAGTTATATGTATATGTTGGTGAAGGGGAGCATGTGTGAGTGTGTGCTTGTGTATACACACAGATACATACATGTGCAAGCACACACACACACACACACACACACACACACACACACACACGCATGCGCGCATGCACGCACATTCTCCAAGGTTTTTATTTTGCCCTGTTTTCAGTTTTAATAACTGAGTTTATTTAAGTTTGGTTATACAAGTCATTTGGTAGTGGTTAAAATGACCATTGTTTTCAGTCTGACAATTAGAGTTTGGTGAGTCTGACCAGGGGAGCCTGATATATATATTTCATGGAAAGATTTGGTGCTGCAGATTATCTGTTAGTGAGAGATCTTGTTAGCTAATCTCAGCTTATTTATTGTCTTAAAATACTAACATTTTGTAAGTTTTAAAGTTAAGCTGTCAAGCAAATTAGACTGTAATGCATCTCCTTAAAGTTTGATTTTATTTGCCAAGTGTAGGTATCCATTTTGTAACTTAGTATGTGAGCATTCTCATGTTTCAAAGTCAGAGCGTCTATAATAGTATGTGAAATATTTTTTCATAAAGCACTCCACCCTTTTATTAAAAATCTTGGTGATGCAACATTTATTTAGAAATACAATCTTTTAAAGTATAGCAGGTATTCTTATCTGTTTAATCTGAAATTTTATAATTTTATGATTTAATGTTTGGTAGGTACAACTGTGGGCAAATTATCTTTAGTTGATGTTTAATTTACTCGTAAACAATATGTGACTTGAAAATGTGACTAAAGTAATATTTGTGTAGTTGATTGTTGATTTGCAAATTGACTTCTTAAACATTTTCATGAAACCTTAGTGCAGTGGTTCTCAACCTTCCTAATGCTATGACCCTTTAATACAATTCCTCATGTCGTGGTGACCCCCAGCCATAAAATTATTTTTGTTGCTGCTTCATAGCTGTAATTTTGCTACTGTTATGAATTGTAATGTAAATATCTGATAATGCCACTGGTACGGGGTCATAACCCACAGGTTGAGAACCACTGTTTTGTGTTAAAGCTGTTATGATGCTAGTTTGTTACTATGGTGGCAGATGCATTGACCCTTGCTTGGTTTGGTTCATTTCTAAAACTTACATAAAAAGTATCTTGGCATTAATCATCTTAAAGTGGTATTGTGTCACATGCTTCTGGTGGAGAAAATTCCTTTAAATTCAGACTTTAATCAGCCCGAGAGCTGAGTGTATTGCTAATGCTTTTTGTGTTTAACCTGTCTCAGGGTGTTTAAAGTAACTGGAATGAAATACTTACTAAATTTGACATCAGAACAAAAGTCAATCAAATTCTATCTGATTCTTTATTAAACCTTTTAGGATTTTCTAGACATCTAAAAGGCTTTTTGCCTCATACAATGCTTTTGGAGGAAGGACAAGTCAGTGCTCAAAATTGTTGCTACTATTTCTTCCTATCGCTTTGTCACTCTTACCTACTTAGAGTTCCAGTATGAGCAAATGGGAGAGATACAGACTTAGAAGTGAACAAACCGAGACTAATCTCTCCTCAGCTGGGCTAACTTTGGCAAACTCTGTACTGTACCTGAGTTTCTTCTATCTGTAAAGATATCACCTTAAAGCCCTCACTGACTAATTCAATGAAAATATATCTCGACTTTCCCATCTGGACTAGGAAAGGTTTGAGGCACAGTGAACCATTCCCATGAGTGGCTCCTATCCTGAAGCAGAAGTCCATCATGTGACTTCAAGGAAACACACACAGCTCAAGTTTGCACCCTAGTAACATGGGGGTGCAGTATACTTTTCATACAGGAAATGGCAGTGTATCCTCATAAGGGGCATCAGTAGAAATAAAGTCACCAAGTGGAGAAGGTGGAACCTCCCTGCAGCGATCTTTATGTTTTATGTTTTCCATTAAACTTTTCCAGTTCAGTTTAGTTGCCAGAGATTTTAAGAGCATCGTGTTTTCTAGAACTTTGACACACTGTTTTCTTCACGTATAGCTAAAGTTAAGTATACTCAGATTATTTTGTTTGTATATACCTTCAGTTTCTAATTCAGACCGGTTCCGGGTATGTTATTCAGCACATTTATTGAACAGCAGACACATAGAGGTGCTCTTCTGGTTGGTAAGGTTTCAGCAGTGAACTGCCTCATCATGAAGCTTCTATTCCGATGGAGACATAGACAGTAAACATGAAAAATTGGACTCAGTAGTATATTAGTGAAAGGTGATGAGGAGAAAAATAAAGCAAGAAAAGGAGTGTTGCAAGAGTATTTAAATAGGGTGTCTAGAGAAAGTCTAACTGAGAATATGATGTTACTTGATTAAATATAGAAAGTAGGCAAAAAATTAACATACATGGGTATCTTAGGAGAAGAATTTAGGCAGAAAGAATAGTACATGCAAAAGCTCTGAGTCATAGCATAGTATACCCCCAAACAGTAATGGACACATAGGACTAGCGCAGTGTGCCAGGGGAGGGCACAGGAGGAGGTGAACTCAGAAACTGGAGGAGCAGGGAATATGCTAGAAGAGGCAAGGCTGGGTAAATAAAATACAGCTGTAGAAGGATCAGTGGCTGTGCTTTGAACAGGCTAAACTTAGGTACTTAATTGACTTCTATGTATAACCATTTAGGAAACCATTGATTCTATAAATGTGAAGTTTATGGGAGACTCTCAGGCTTATTTGGGAATCATCACCACATGTGATATTTCTATCCGTGAGACCAAATGAGCTTGGCACAGGTATGAGTGTAGATAGAGAAGCAAGTAGAGAGAGGATTGAACACTGTAGTGTTGAAGGGATCAGGGAAACGAGGAAGAAGTACGGAAGACTGTGACAAGGCCAGAGAATAGGAAGAAAATTTAACTCTGGTGTCTTGGGAGTGAATTTCAAGCAAGAAACAAAACAGCTGTATTAAAGGCTGACTGTGGTGAAGGAAGATGACTACAGAGCTTTAATTGACCTTTGGGTCTAATAGTGTAGAGGTCATTGGTGGCACTTTGGATGTGTGGTGGAAGACAAAGACCTGAGTATAGTGGGTACCAGAAGAAACAAATATGGGAACTGGGTGACAGAGTACACAGGCAGCTCTTTTTAAGGATTTCTAAAGAGAAGAAATAGGGTATAGCTGAGAGGCAGGTACAAAAGAAGGAATGGTTTTGAAGATGAAATAAATGCTAGGGTGTTTGAAGAATGCTGATGGAAATGATGCAGTGGAGCAGCAGCATGGCAAGAATGGGCAGAGCACCACCACCGTGTCCACGTGTAGACAGAAGCATGCTTTCGGATAGCGGGATAGGAACATCGGCAGTTCATCCAGTCATAGAAGAGAGGTGAGCGTATGGCCCTAGACACATGGAGGGGAGTCCATAGCCAATAATTCAGGACAGCAACTGAGAAGAAGGATGTAGAGGAGTCAATGGTGGTCTGAAGCTAAGGCAACAAATTTAGAAGAGTAACATAGTGGGTACACTAGTTCAGCGTATGGTTTCTGTGTATCATCAAGTGAGGCATCAACACAATAATGTGTTCCTGCAAATTAAGCTGCGTGGGCACAGGTGCAGATTAGCATGTGATTTAGCCGAGTCAGTAAAGCAACATGAGTGAATGACAGGCGTGCTGAGAGAGTAGGGCAGAGGCCAATTCTGATTGCTCATGGATTAAAGTAAGGAAGACAAAAGGTTCCTCCAAGCAAACAATGAAGTCGGTAATTCCGACAGTGTTTCTGTTTTACAGGTGAAGCTGCTGCTGCAGAACTTTGCAAGCTTTTCCTTGTTCAAAGTCACACTGATAGTAGAGACTGGGGCTAGACCTGAGCTCTAGCTCAGTCAAGTTCACTCATTGTCTGAGACATCAGAGGTTTGTAGACAACAGTTCATTTTCCCCTAGTACAAGAGCAGAGTATTTATCTGTCTCTCTGTACGAAGCACTGAAGCTTATGTAGAAGGCATTTCCCTTCTACCGAGACTTAAAGCCAGTATGTATAAGACATTTTATATATATGATTATTGTTATTACAAAGGATGAAAACATACAATTAATTTATAGCCAAATAAATTATAAGTGACTCAGAGACCACTTTCTATTTCTTTTTATTTGCTGCTCTAAGTTTGACAATTTCTTATCTGGAACTGGACTGGTACTGTCCCTTAGGGACATTGTATAAATTTTTGTCTAACTGTTGTCCCTGAAAATGTATATACTCAAGTTTTTTTTTTTTCAGGTTAGTTCTCTTTTGTACTTTTTTATACATGCATTAAGAACTTATTTTTTAAAATTATGCATGTGGGTAGCTTGTCTATGACTGTCTTTTAGGCTTATCAAGGAGTACAAAACACCTTTGTTACAAGAAAGAAATGTTAGAGCTAGGCTGGTGGCACATACCTGTAGTCCCTGCCTTGGGAGCCAGAGGCAGATGGATTTCTGTGAGTTTAAAGCTCACCTGGTCTATGTAGTGAGTTCTGGGCTAGCCAGGAATACACAGTGAGACCCTGTCTTAAAAAAAGATGTTGGTTTAGAACTACTGGTCTGTGCTTTATAGTTAGCTGCCCAGATGTGTGGAGATGATGATATAATCAAGTAGCAGAGTGAAGGGTAGCTATTTTTAGTAATGTTGCAAAGTAAATGAAGGGAACATCGTGGAAGACTTAGGCAGTTAAGAAATTTCTGATGGAAGATTGATCTTGAGTGTCTGAAGGCTGAGCTCTGCGACAGACACTTGACAACTCACTTGAAGAAGTGAGTGACTAGAGAGACATGTCAGACCAAGAAAACAATTCCTAGGTTTAGTGTAAATCAAAATTTAAACTTGCAAAGTCCCAAATAAATCATGTAGACCTAAAATATTAAGGTATAGGTTGATGTCTTCTATTTGGTTCATGAAATATTTTTAGGAGTCTCTTAAAATCATACATATATCTTCATGAATATGTGATAAGTAGAGTTCACTGGGTTTTCAAAGGCTTAATTTCTTACAGAAAACTAAGGCCTACTGATTTAGTCTGATCACAAAAGATTGTTCGAGGTTACATAGTCAGGTAGTGGCAGAGGCACGTATTGAAACCTAGTGATTAAATTTCTTCTTCATTTCACCATAGTAAGGTCCAGCTCCCATCTAACCATCACCAATGCCCTATGTACTCTTGGCCATTTTGTGTTGCCTCTGAACTCTTCTTACATCAGTTGTTTGTGCTGCACACTGTAGTGTAGTTGAGCATTACACCAGTGTTTTTCAGTGGAAATGCCTTAGGAGTGAAGTTCCAGGGAGTTCTGAGATCATAGGACATTCTAAACCTCTGCTTCGCTTAGAATAACTCCAGGGTGGTATATGGGCAATCCACATGAGTTTTTATTAAAGAAATCATTTAGCTGTTCCCCTTGTTTCCACACCCCATCCCAATTTGAAAAACACTAGATCTATCTTCTATGCTGACTGTATATAGAAGTATGTTAACTCATAATAGTTCAGGGCTAGGACTTAACACTATTTCAAACCTACGCTCCGCCCAGGCACAATATGGTCACTAGGAAAGAACTCTATAGCTGTATTGTTCCCATTTGAGGAAGATGGTGATCAGCAATATCTCAGAAATTTGCCTTAATAAAGAAGTAAGGATAATATCTCTTGGGGATTCTTTACATCCTCGTGCATTGATGAGAGCATGAGATTACTGTTACTTGCCTGATTAAGAGAGGAAAACAGAGTTACTCTTGTAACTCAACACAGAAAAAAATGAAATTCAAAAGTTCTTGCACTAAAAAATGTTTACGTCAATAATGACTCAACTTGAAAATGTCAGCATTTCATGCCAGTTACTTCGTCTTTCCATATCAGATGAATTATATAAACTAATAAAGGTCTGAATATTTAAATTAATGGTGCTATCAACTTGCTAATATTCTTTTGTTGTTTTTTTTTCTTATTCTCTGCCTGGTTCATTGTCTTTACCTACAGGTGTACTTTATTGTCGGCTTCCAAAGATTACTAACTTTTATCTGTAGCACTAAAATTGAACTACCTTGGCTATACTGCTACTCTTACTGCTGCTTCCATTATTGCCTTCTCCAGAAACTTAAGGCTTTAAGAAGCCAAAGAAAAACAACAAATAAGCGCCATATTAGAAGCTTTTCCACTATGAAACTTAAGCTAAATGTGCTCCCCATTATATTGCTGCCTATCCACTTGTTAATAACAATATACAGTGCCCTTATATTTATTCCATGGTATTTTCTTACCAATGCCAAGAAGAAAAACGCTATGGCAAAGAGAATAAAAGCTAAGCCCACTTCAGACAAACCTGGAAGTCCATATCGCTCTGTCACACACTTCGACTCACTAGCTGTCATAGACATCCCTGGAGCAGACACTCTGGATAAATTATTTGACCATGCTGTAGACAAGTTTGGAAAGAAGGACAGTCTTGGGACCAGGGAAATCCTAAGTGAAGAAAATGAAATGCAGCCCAATGGAAAGGTTTTTAAGAAGGTAAAGCATTTGTGTCTTTTTGTTTGTTTTAATGGCAGAGGTACAGTTTGCTTTGTCGTAAATCAAGTACACTTAAGAAAGCTGGCACTGTATCACAGTGCTTGGTAATGAATTCTCAGTGGTCTCCTAGTTTCTGAGTATTGATATAATGGGAATTTTGAGAGTTCAGTGTTTTGAACAATATTTTAATTGCTTATTTGAATAAATGTTCTGACAGTGGAAAATGTCTCACTTTGAACAGTTAATTCTCGGGAATTATAAATGGATAAACTATCTTGAAGTGAACCGCAGAGTGAATAACTTTGGCAGTGGACTCACTGCGTTGGGACTGAAACCAAAGAACACCATTGCCATTTTCTGTGAGACCAGAGCAGAGTGGATGATTGCAGCCCAGACTTGCTTCAAGTACAACTTTCCCCGTGAGTGCCTTATGCTTTTTGTGGAGGAGAGGGAGAGCTTTGCTTCCATAGGAAGTGTGTTCTCAGATGCTTCTGTTTTCCAAGTGGGCTGAGAGCATAACTCATTGGAAAAGCATTTTTATAGCATGCTTGA
>LZPO01007982.1:234135-255544 GCA_001675575.1 Neotoma lepida | reverse complement strand
AGTGAGATCATACACTAGAAATCTGGAAGAGATTCTATATGTGCCTGAGATACTGATATCCTCTGCCTTCAGGGTGGCCCAAACTCCTGGCAGGTTGTATTCTTACCCACTTTTCTCAGGGGATCAATTTTTATTATTCCATGTCCTGAGCAGGAAAAACAGTTGCAAAGCACTCTTTTAGATAGAGTACTATACTTAGCATGGTAACACCTGGCCTGGTGTTTTCTTGTCTGTGGTCCCAGGCAAACTGTCATAGGCTCTTGGCAAATAGGCATTACACTAGTCTTAAACACATCTGTGCTGGCTACAGAGTATATGAGGAAGAAATAGGCTAAGGACGAGTGCAATTTGGATACCCTGGCATGTTAAGGTTTTGCAGGGTAGGTGAATGATAGGGCTACAATCAGATCTGCTCATGCTGTGTCCTGGAAAGTTTGGAGAGCAGCAGAGGCACCCAGAATTGTTCACACTTTGAGGCAATGGAAAATAATCAGGCCCCATCAAACTTCAGACATGGCAGTTGACACAACTGGTCTTCATTTTTCTCTCAGCATCAAATTTCAAGGCAGGCCCTGTCTACTCACTGTGGAAACAATTTCTTTCGTGGTCTGGGGCCTGATTTCAGTAATTCCTAAATGTTTCCGTATCATTTTCCAATACAGAAGCACTCACAGAGATTCCTGCTACCCCAACATGGAGACCTTCCTCGCTTATGTACAAGTGAAGGAAGTGAGCCCTGCTTGTTACTGAAATGTGTTAAATATTGCATTCCACAGGCACAGAGAGCAGAGAGACTGTTTCAGACTGTTCAAGCTCAAAGCTTATCTCAGGTGTGATACCTTTGGGGAAAGTATGATCCGTTCTCTCAGGTTCAGTTAAAAGTGTCTCTCCTGGTTCCACGGCACCACAACCTTACTTTTGAGAAAGAAAGAAAACTACGGTTGCATGCTTAATATATGCCAGGCTCTGTGTGCGCTAAGTACAAGCATTTCGTATTGAAACTTTGCCACAACTTCTATGGTAAACACAGTTGTTATCTCCATTGCGCATATATGGAAACGAGTGACAGCTTCTAGGTGGCCAAGATGCACCTCAGGTACAGGTTCAAAGGTTTGTATGAGACTGGATCTGCTAAAATCTTTTTTTTCCTGGTTTTCAAGACAGGGTTTCTCTATGTAGCTCTGGCTGTCCTGGTAGACCAGGCTGGAACTCAGAGATCCTCCTGCCTCTGCCTCCTCCAGTACTGGGATTAAAGGTGTGAGCCACCAACCCTCCCCCTCAAGCTGGATCTGCTATTTTTAATTAATTATCAATGTATTTCATAGCGTTGATGTTTGGCCTGTGAGTATGTCCATGTGAGAGTGTCAGATCCTCTGGAACTGGAGTTACAGACAGTTGTGAGCCACCATGTGGGTGCTGGGAATTGAACCTAGGTCCTCTGGAAGAGCAGCCATTGGTCTTAACTGCTGAGTCATCTCTTCAGCCCATGGATCTGCTATTCTTAAGCACTGTGACTTGCTACTGATGGCTACCAGTGCTTTCAGCACCCCTCTGTTATAATGGTCTGGCTACCATCAGCCATTCCTTTGCCTTCTTGGGAATTTTAGCTCCACCTCAGCCAGGAAGGGTCCTCTCTCTGGGTCCCAACCACTAGAAATATTTACTAGTTGCAAGAAGTTCTGAAGAAATGTGGAAACTCCAGTCTGCCACCAGAGGGCGCTGTAGGAGTCCAAGTGCCCCTCACACTTCCTCTTCCCACTCCTTTCCCACTGAGTGCTCCAAGTGGGTAGCGGCACATTGTTTTCTTCTCTTGTTCAGAGACGACTGAGTGGGTAGGAGAAAGATTTTCCAGATAATGTCCAGGCAAGAATTGGCACAAATCTAAGCAACAATTTCATTTAATGACCTATGTCTTGGCTCCAAAGGGAAGGTTAACCTACTTTATTCTTTCAGATGCATGCACTCTTTTCAAATATCTCCAAGTGCTTTGTAGATCCTTGGCACCATTAACAAGCTGGAAGTAAAATCAAGATTTGCCCAAAGTGTGGAAAGAGGTTGAGCAGGGGAATGGAAACATTTCCTGCCTGGAAAAAAAAAATGGTATATTTGGATTCTGGTAGCTTTCCTATTAGCCAAGTCTCTTCCCCTATGTCCACCTTTGTTTTCTCAGTGTATGTAAAATACAAAGGCTGATGAAACATCCTACTTAGGAACACTTTCCCCTCGCTATCCTTTAGATACAGACAATAGCAGGATTATGAAGATTTGGTTTAAATTTCAGATTGGCCACTTACGTGATTTGAAGTTTCCTCCCTTACTGGGCTTCAGTGTCCTTACCTATATTAATGGGAATGGTGCCGTACCTACTTCCCAGAGTTGTCATTAAGGACTGACCGAGATGCTCCTTGGAAAGTGCTTAACATAGTGGTAGCACACATACACTTTCAATAAAAGTGATTATTCCACAGGGCTGGTGCTCACATTTTGGTAACTTGTGTGATTGTTTATTTAGTGTTGATCAAACTTTGGGGCAGCTAAAACCTAAAACCAGACCTGCTCTTCTTAGAAGTACAGAGGCAAATCCATTTCATAAATGCAAGACAAGGTTGTGTATATGAATGAAGCAGAGGACTGCAAAAGTAGTCACATGCAATTCAATTCCTCATCCATTACTTGTGGGAGCATAAAACTTTTCCAAAACAGTTTGGCAGTTGCTTATAAAACTACATCACATCTTTTCTACAACTGAGAATTTCTACCCCTAGGTATTTACCTAAGGAAAAGGGAAGACGGTTTCTATAATACCACTCACAGCAGTATGTCTCTAATAGTCAGAAAATAGAAACAGCCTATGTGTGCATCAGTAGGAAAATGAATAAAAAACATAATGGAGTCCAGCAATAAAGTACCGCTCAGCAATGCTAAGGAACAGACTGTAGATACTTGCAAGAGCACTGATGGTTGTTGAAAACACTTGGCTGAATAAAAGAAGTCTTATCCTTAAAAGGGAGTGCTATATATTGTTGGTGGAAACCCAACTTAGTGCAGCCACTGTGGAAAATGAGTTGGGGGTACTTGGGGAAAAAAACCTAAATGTATAATGACCATATGATCTAAGTATCCCACTCCTACATATGTAGCCAAAGGATAGAAGCCAGTGTTCAAAAGAGATACCCATTTGCCCATGTCTATGCTATTCACAACAGCTAAGATATGGAACCAGCCTAGATGCCTATCAACAAATGAGTGCATCAAGAAAATATGCTATATGCATACTGTATTAACTACTACTCTATTGCTGTGAAGAGACACTATGATGAAGGCAACTTATAAAAGGAAGCATTTATTTGGGGCTGGCTTACAGTTTTCAGAGGGTGAGTTCATATCATGGTGGGCAGCATGGCAGCAGACAGGCAGACATGGTGCTGAAGCAGTAGCTGATAGTTTACATCTTATTGGCAAGTTAGAGGCAGAGAGAGCCAGAGAGAATGGGTCTGTTCTGGGGTTTTGAAACCTCAAAGCCCACCCCCAGTGACACACCTCCTCCAATAAGTCCGTATCTCAAAATCCTTCCTAAACAGTCCACCAACTAGAAACCTACATTTCAAATATATGAGCCTATGGGGTCTATTCTTATTCAAACCACCACCACACACAGTATAGTACTACTCAGCCATTCAGAAGAGTGAAATCAGGCCATTTCAGCAATGTGGGTGGAACTGGAGAACTGCATTCAAAACCAAAGAAGGCAGACACAAGGACAAGTATTGATGCCCTTGCTCGTGCAGAGCCTGACAGGTGACCACAAAATAGAATAATGTTTAGTGGAACAGGGTGATGGAATTAAGAATGGAAGAAAGGAGGGATGGATGTGATCAATGTCCGATATGTGCAGTGTGGAAATACCACACTAAATGCCTTCAGTATGTACAATTAGGATCATTGAATTTTTCTAAGTATGTTTCAGCTAGGAAGATGGTTCATTCGGTAAAGCACTTGCCTTGTAAGTGTGAGGACCTTAGTTCAATTCCCAGGATCCACAAAAAAGCTAGGTGTAGATGAATTGCTAAACAGTCTTAATAAATAAAAAAAAAGTTGGAGCCAGATATTGGGGTTAAAACCTGAGAGACCAGAGGAATAGGAAAAGCCACAAGCCAACCTCACCTTACCGACCCTCAGCTTCCAAAGAGACCTACTTCCTATATACCCATGCCTATATGCCTTTCTGTTCTGCCAATTCATTTTCTCTCCGCCCAGCTACATCACTTCCTCTTCCTGCCCAGCTCTGTCACTCCTGTCTGTCTGTACAGACCTCCAGACCTCTATGGTTAACTAGTGTTGGAATTTAAGGCGTGTACCACCATGCCTGGCTCTGTTCCCAGTGTGGTCTTGAACTCACAGAGATCTAGACTGATCTGTGCCTCCCGAGTTATAGGATTAAAGGAGGCGTGTGCTACCATTGCCTGACCTCTATGTTTATTATAGTGGCTGGCTTTTTCTTCTGATCATCAGATAAACTTTATTGAAGGACACACATAAAATATCACCACAGCTAGGTGTGGTGCCACACACCTATGTGTACATGAGCATCTGCACACACGAACACATGTGTACATGCACACACACAAAAGAAGCCTTTATATATATATATGTATATAAAATCATAGCATCCTCCTTCATTATTCTCTTTATCTGTTTTATTGTTCTTCGTAAAACTTAGCACACCTTCTCCCATATACACTTGTCATGTGTCTCTTCTGGCTCTAATATATACAGTACAGGGACTTTGTTTGGCAGCTACACTCCAGTCTTAGCATGCCTGGCACTTAGTAAGTGCTCATTAAAATTTCCATTGACTAAAATATGTGCATGTTGAGTGTTGTTATATCGTCCATCTCTTCAAAAGTATTCAATAATAAAAATGAAATGTATAGGAAGACGATTTGTTTGTATCAGGAACCACTAAACACTAAGTGGAAGATACAATTTGTTTTCATTTATTGAGCCTGTGGTGTTTTACGTATCTGTCGGGGGCAGGGGGCCAGGGCTATAGGAGCTTCTGCTACACAGCTGGAGAGAGCAGGCAAGATACCAGGTGGGAACAGCCTGGGGGGAAAAGCTGGGGGTTTATCTGGTCGGGAAGTGACACCAGGAATATGTACATGTTGGGTCCATTCACAGTGTTTGTGTCTCTAAGGCCGTGCTCAGTAGCCATCTTAGAATAATAAGGCTTACCTAAAAGAACTCAGGCTGCAAGATTCTACTTATTATGACCCGCCATTAACAGGCAAGACTAATCAACAATGGAGAAACTTTACAAACTACTTGCCTCTGGATGAAGGAGGCAACTACTTAGGAAGGCACGAGGAGGAACTTTGAGTGATGGTCACGATATATTAACATTTGTCAGTTTTTTTAAAAAATGTACAATTAAGAACGCCGTGGTCTCGGCGCCGGCCGGGTCGACAGCTCGTGATCGTGTGGCTGGGGCTGGGGAAGGGGGCCCCAGGCAGGGGGCGGTGAGCGATGAGTCCTTGGCGACTCCTCCGCCTCCGGCGGGTCTCTCCCTCTGCCTCCTGCTCCCACGCCTGTACGATCTGAGCGGAGACAGCTCTGGGAGAGCCCAGGGCCAGAACCCATCCCGGCCCCTCCCCTCCTTCGCCGGGGCCCAGCGGCCGCCGTGAGACCCCGTCTCCGGCCGTCTCCGCCATCGCCGCCGTCGCCGCCGTCGCCGCCGCCACCTTGGTCGACCGACAGACCCGCCCGCTCGCGCCTGCTCCGGGCCCACAGAATCGAGTCATAATGGGAGCATTTTTAGACAAGCCAAAGACGGAAAAGCGTAATGCCCAGGGGCAAGGGAACGGGTTGCGATATGGCCTAAGCAGCATGCAAGGTTGGCGAGTTGAAATGGAGGATGCACATACAGCTGTAATCCGTTTGCCAAATGGGCTTGACACATGGTCATTTTTTGCTGTGTATGATGGGCATGCTGGCTCTCAGGTTGCCAAATACTGCTGTGAGCATTTGTTAGATCACATCACCAATAATAAGGATTTTAAAGGCTCTCCAGGAGCACCTTCTGTGGAAAATGTAAAGAAGGGAATCAGAACAGGTTTTCTGGAGATTGATGAGCACATGAGAGTTATGTCGGAGAAGAAACATGGTGCAGATAGAAGTGGGTCAACAGCTGTAGGGGTCTTAATTTCTCCCCGGCATATTTATTTCATTAACTGCGGGGACTCGAGAGGTTTACTTTGTAGGAACAGGAGAGTTCACTTCTTCACACAAGACCACAAACCAAGTAATCCGCTGGAAAAAGAGCGAATTCAGAATGCAGGGGGCTCTGTGATGATTCAGCGTGTGAACGGCGCTCTGGCTGTGTCAAGGGCCCTCGGGGATTTCGATTACAAGTGCGTCCGTGGAAAAGGTCCCACAGAGCAGCTCGTCTCACCAGAGCCAGAAGTCTATGATATTCAAAGATCTGAAGAGGATGATCAGTTCATTATTCTTGCATGTGATGGCGTCTGGGATGTCATGGGAAACGACGAGCTCTGTAAGTTTGTGAGATCCAGACTTGAAGTCACCGATAACCTTGAGAAAGTTTGCAATGACGTAGTCGACACCTGTTTGTATAAGGGAAGTCGAGACAACATGAGTGTAATTTTGATCTGTTTTCCCAATGCACCTAAAGTCTCAGTGGAAGCCATGAAGAAGGACGCAGAACTGGACAAGTACCTGGAATACAAAGTAGAAGAAATCATAAAGAACCAGGAGGAAGGTGTCCCTGACTTACCTCATGTCATGCGAACATTAGCGAGTGAGAACATCCCCAACCTCCCACCAGGTGGTGAATTGGCAAGCAAGCATAGTGTAATTGAAGCCATTTACAATAGACTGAAGCCTTACAAAAATGACCCTGATTCTCCATCTGATGATACGTGGTAAAGCTGCTCATCTGGCCATGGACTCGCCTTCACCTCCAAACGAGAGTACAGTTCAACCTTTTAACATCTGTCATCAACTTTAAGGAAGGGGTACAACATAGGTGAGGGGCTACACTAGAGAGTTTCAGCAGTGAAAAAGCTACCCCGAACGGATTGTTTTTAATTGCAAATCTGAGACTTATGTAAACGTAATTTCAAGCTGTAATTCATATTGTCAATCAGACTCCAGCAATTTTTGTTGTATGATTTTGGGTTTTGTAAAGTATAATTGTCCTTGTACAAAGTGCTCATATTTAATTATGAACTGCTTTAAAATCACTATCAATGATAAAGGAAATGTTTGGCTTGTTGTGTGACACAACAGATATAGTCATGCTGTGTTTGGACTTGGGGTTGGGATAAGGAAAGCAGCAGCCATATAGCTAGATGCTCATGTGTGCAGGATTATGAAGAATTCTAAAATCTTACAAAGCTGATCATCCAGGGAGTTATGGAAAACTATCTGTTTTCTGGCAAGGGATTGACTTGTTAATACAGTCATTCCTTCTTACCTTTCTCTAGGACATCCTCTCCTTGCAGCTGAGAGCACTGCAGGTGAGACCATATATTCATAAAAGTATCAGTTTTAGGCTAAGATGCTTTGATTTGTACCTTTTTATGAGTCCTTACATTCGGTTACTAATTGGTAAGCAGCAGCTTCCTACACAGTAGGAGACTGCTACATTTTTTTTTTCTATCATGATTGGCTGGCCTGCTGCTGTTCCTAGTAAAATATTCTGAATCCCATTTTATCAATAAAGCTTGGTTTAACAAACAAGAAAAAGAGTACAATTAATATTTATATAGTTGATTGTGTGTGTATTTTATTTTAAAAGGTGAAATAAATAATGAGTAGATACTGAGATAGGAGTAAAGTGCTTAGCAGTGTACTGATATCAGATACTGGATACATTGGTGGAGGGATGGGTAAAGGAGGAATGGTTACCACCAATATAGGATCTGACAAGCGGGATGGCTTGTGGCAGGCCAGACCCTCAAAATGGTACTGGTAGGAGCCTGTAGGGTAAGAGGTAACAAAGCAGACAGCAAGTTGAGACCACCTGGAGGCTTCTTCAGACAAGGCTTTGCACTCTAGTGCTTAGAGCTTTGTCCAGGGACACAATTCTTTCTAATCCAGAATTCTGTCTGGGTTCCTTGTCCACTGCTCATCCAGCACCATGTCCTGGCACTCCCTACTTGTTTCCAATGCACAAAAAAAGTAGCTGGGAGAGTTATAAAGCCACAGACCATTCATGTATGTGACTCACTCACTGATGTGTCTCTAAGACCCAACATGAGGCATTGTACAGAGTAACATGCAAAAAGTGTTGGATGAATGCATGCTTGAAAGAAGGTGGAATAATGTGTTTTCAGGTTCAGTCGATACTTCAGGAAGCCTTTCCTCTCCAGAATCGTGGCTTTTCCCAGCCTTCTGGGCTCCAGCAGGGTTTGCCATCTGTGCCTGTCCTTTGGCAACTAGCCAAACCCAACAAAGTTCCATTCAACCAACTTCCATGGAGTTGTTCTGTTGGCAAGAAGGACTCACAGTCTCAAAAAATGGGGAAAGCATTTCATAGTCTGTGATGCTTCAATTATATTTTTAAGACAATCTGGACATGGATCAAAACCTTTTCTAAACAATTTTAATGCCCAAATATATGATTATAAATGACTTCCCTTTGACAACACGTGTGATTATCATTCAAAAAATAAATGAATCCTAGATGATGGAGAAACAGAAGATTATTTAGCAGGCATGGGACAGTTAGGGGCTGTAAGGGTGAGGGGGATTAAGAAGAAATCCATGTCTGATAGAATCAGTTTCATTAAGTGTGAAAATGGTCTGTCTCAGGCATTTAGGGCTGTCCTGGGACTGGGATTTGAAGGGATGCTCAGTAGTCCCTGATGTACAAAGAAAGCCAAATCCCCCTCCCCCATGTGATGTTCTTTTTCTGAAGATTGGCCTATTTAAACTTTATTACTATTCATTTCTGTTTCCATCCTCTTATGCATATCCACCACATCCAATGGGACTACACATCAGTAATTTGCTTTTGTTTTGGTAATGCTCTATTTTTATGGAATTAGGCATATCCTTGTTTGTCTTCAATAAAACACTACTTTCACGGATTTAAAGATTATTAAACTGAGTTATGTGTGGCCATTTTCATTCAAGTACATAACATACTTTGAGCCTATTCTCCTATATGTGGCTGCTTCCCCTTTTCTCCCCTCTCCATTAGCTCTTTTTGTTCCCCTAGAACAGTGGTTTTCAACCTTCACTTTAATACAGCTCCTCATGTTGTGGTGACCCCTTCAACCATACAATTATTTCATTGCTATTTCATAACTGTAATTCTGTTACTGTTATAAATCATAATGTAAGTATCTGTGTTTCCTGATGGTCTTAGGCAACTCCTGGGAAAGGGTCATTTGACCCTCAAAGGGGTCTCCACCCACAGTTTGAGAACTGCTATCCTAGACTATTTTGCTTCTGTTTTCATGTCATCTACACATACATGATGATATGAATCTATAAAGTCTAGGATCGACAGTGAATTTCTAGGAATAATAAAAATATTACAATAATGACTCATTTAAATAAGTGTGGTAGATCCATTGTCTGGAAGGTTTTATAGATAATGAAATTATATTTTCAGAAAAAAGAAAGTGGCACGGAGAAAAGCACAGCATATTAAATGAGAAAGATTACTGGGACACTGCATGCATACATGGTTATACACAGATGCAGGTGAGAGAACATGTGCAATTGATTTTGGAGGTGTTTTGTGTTTTAAACGATTTCTGCATTTAATGTTGCAGTCTAAATTTGGACAGTCAGGAGGTGTGCAATGCAAGGAATTGGATAGTACACACAAGGATATGGAATAAGACTTCCTTCAGGCAGTAGCATTCATTTTGTTTGCTTTTGAGACCTGCTCTTCCTATGTAGTAGCCCTGGCTGGCCTTGAACTTGGAGCAACCCTAGATGTTAGGATTACAGGTGTGTGCCACTGAACCTCACTGTTTCTCATTTTGAGCAAGGCAAAAATTCACGAAGTGTTAGAGAGAACTCCCAGGAATATGCTATTTTTCCAGTTCAAAGGAAGAGAGGTTGTCTATTGGTGATAAGAACTTAAGGCCCACCACAGAACATTGGGTTCCATTAAAGAAGCCATGCGGAACAACTCAGGCTTCAGAATCCAGAGTGAAGTGATTGCAGTGATGTTGGAGAATTATTCTAGCCAAAGCAGGGAGGGTTGGGTTGTAAGCAGGGAGATTTGCCAAGAGACTCTCAGTCTGCGAGTTTGACCTGGGTAATGAGAGCATGGATTAAGCTCATGGCAATAAAACCAGAAAGGAAGAAGCGGACGGATCTGAGAGATGTTATGCAGAAAGAATCAGAGCTGGAGATTCAAATTTGACTAAATTCTTGCCAGGTAGCAGGTGAGACTATGTAAGGAGACACTTTCCAAGGAAATGGGTATTAAGAGAGAAGAGCTGAGGACTGAGTGTTCAGGGATTCCAACAGTTAATTGAAGGAGTGAAGAAGGGGAGAGCCAACAGAGAAAACAGAAAATGATGGGTCAGAGAGATAAGAAGAGAAACTTGAGAATGCAATGCCAGGCATGCCAAGGCTAAGACAGTGACAGGAAGGACTTGGTAATTGCAGTGTCAAATTTATCTTTGAGGCCAAAGGGGAAAACTGAGGAGAGACCCCTGAATTTGACCAGGAGGTCACAGGTGACCATAGAAAAAGAGAGCTTTGGTAGAAAGCATTGGACAAAAGAGGGAGAGGTGAGGAAAAATACTTGTAGCTCCAGCCCCTACCCATGTGAGGAGAGTAATTTAGTAGGAATGAGAAGAAGATCAAATTTTATAATTTTTTGAGTCAGGGTCTCACTGCACAGCCCTGGGTGACTTGGAATTCAGTACATGGACAGGCTACCCCAAGCTCACAGAAATCTACCTGCCTCTGCCTCCCAAGTTCAGGGATTAAAGACATATACCACTAACACCCAGCCAAATCTTATAGTTTCAGAACTGCTACTTGACTTCCTTAATCTGTTTCCTTTTTGGAAAATGACAGCAACCTTATGAGTTCATGAAGCTATTGGAAAGTCTAAGGTTAACTGGTTATCCTTTACATTATGGTGAGAAGCATTTATGCCTTAAGTACTGCCCAAACCTTAGATATTTTTAGGCATGCTTTAACAGACAAGAGTCCTTTAGTTCAACAGTTTTATCTCTGGATAGTTACTGCCTTGGAAAGTCCCTAGTGGTGTCTTGTGGCATTCATCATCCAAGTCACTTTAACAGCCATTCCCTGTTCTGAGCCCCTCTGAGGTGAGAAGCCTGAGGCATCCATCCAAGTCTTGTGGAATGTCTCTGAGGCCTGTTACAAGTTGTGAAGCTGGGATAGATTGGTACCAACCTCACCTAAACACCTATAAGGTTGGGGGCCTCTGAGGGGAGAGTGGGCTGAAGGGTAGCTAGGGCAAAGGTACCAGAAAAGCTCTTTGAAACTCAATGGCAAGGCTGGAGAGATGGCTCGGCAGTTAAGAGCACTTGCTGCTCTTCCAGAGGACCCGGTTCAAATCTCAGCACACCCCTTCACCCCATGACAGCTCACAACCATCTGCAACTCAAGTTCCAGGGATTCTGATATCCACTTCAGGCCACCACAATCGCCAGACACACATAGTTGTGTGCAGAAACACATGTGGATAAAATATTCAAATACATAAAATAAAAATAAATAGTAAGACCCCCATGGCACAGCTTGGCCTCTGGATCAAATGGTATTTATTGATCAGGCAGCCTAGTCCATAGGGCGTAGACTTTTTCCAGACATGACCACAACTACCTCATGTTTTTCTACTTCTCTTATCTACGAATGAAACCTTTTGACTTTGTCAATCCTACTATATATTCAATTTAACCCAGTCCAAAGTTTTGCCACAAGACATGACACTACCATATACAAATGTGTTGAACTGCCATCATAACTATCTATCTCATGAAGCAGTCCTCAGGTTAGACATGCCTGGAACTGATGTTCGTCTGAGTGCTTTCCAGAAGGCACCTACCTTGCTTTCTCCTTCTGGAAGATACCTACCTGAGGAAACATGGCTGCTCCAGAAGCCATCAGACACTAGACAATAGCAATCAAGCCCTGGAGAGTCACACAGCTGTGTGCTGGCTTGACTGAGAGTAAGCATGTTTTCTGGGATTGGCATTTTTCAGATCCTGAGACATCTAGGGAGTAAGTCATAGACTTTTTGTTATCCCTGCTCCTCTTAATGGTAGAATTTGATCTCATTTCTGGGAAGATGGCTTACCCAAAGGAAACAAGGTCACACTGTGCATAGAACACAGACATCTTAAGACACAGGGGCAGCTGTCAAGGTGTGACATCAGAACAAGTCTACCTCCCAGCAGACTGTGTATCATCAGAAAGCATTTGGAACAACCTGGGAGTCTTCCGCTGTATTGGCTTTCTGAAGTAAGTACCTGATCCCTCAGGCACCAAATTTGGCCTGGGTATCTTTGAAATAAGGTATTATCCTCAGACTAGGGGTGGGAGAGTGTGAGAAAAAGTATGAGGACTAGAAACTAAATAGGCCTCGACTATGGGAGTAGCAGGCATAGGATGTGAACAAGGAGTCTCAGCTGCCACAATCCAGCTAGAGCTGATGGAAGGCATCTGAAGTCTTGCTTGAGCGCCCCAGGACCTTTAGGGGAAGCAGGCGGTTGCTGTATCTGGGCCAAAGCCAGGCCTTCAGGGCTGGTGGCTAGAACTTGGAAGCAACTCTCTTCCGCAGCCCAGGGTCCAGGCTTGGCCCCAGCATGCTGCCTTGCCAACCTTTGCTGCCTGGGGCCTTGCACATTCCGAACCCCCACCCACTCCGCCCCTCCTCTGGGCTCGCCACATCCCTTGTCCCCTTCTCCTCCCCCTACCAGCTGTCCCCTTTCCCCTAAGTGGCGAGACAGTCTGAGCCTGAAAAGAGGCGGCGGCGGGCTGGAGGGGGCGTGGTGGGGAAGGGGAGGAGGAGCGGGGTTGAGGGGATAAGGAGGCCCCAGCCGGCGCCCCCAGCCACTGCGTGCCCGCCGAGGAGCTGGGTGCCACCTCACTGTCGAGGTCTCCGCTCCCTGCCTGTTCTGCCTGTTCCCTTGCCCGCTTGCTTCCCCTCGCCTCGGGGGAAAGGTCAACGGCGTCCTGGAGCCTCCGTGTCACTCTCCAACAGCCATGAATTGCAGCGAGAGCCAACGGCTGCAAACCCTCTTGAACCGCCTGCTGCTGGAGCTGCACCATCGGGGCAACGCCAGCGGCCTGGGCGTCGGCCCCGGCCCGAACACCGGCAAAGGGGTCGTACCTGACCCTTTCGTGGGCCGCGAGGTGACCAGCGCCAAGGGCAACGATGCTTATCTCTACATCCTGCTCATCATGATCTTCTATGCCTGCCTAGCTGGTGGCCTCATCCTGGCCTACACCCGCTCCCGCAAGCTCGTCGAGGCCAAGGACGAGTCACCACTGGCCTGCGTCGCTGAGCAGGAATGGGTCCCCGCCGCTGGCGCATCCGCCGACCCGGAGAATGGCCAGGGCTTGATGGCTGAGGGCAGCCATCACCTCGCACCTGGGGCGTTCCCTGCGCTAGCCCGGGGCGCTGAGCGAGTCTAGATCCACTGTCCTCCTCATTTTGCTTATCCCTGGGCCTTTACCCGAGCTTGCTTTACCCGAGGCCCAGATGATGATGAGAGGTCAGAACACCTTCTAGGCATGGCCCTGGAAGGAGATGCATCGCTTTACTCATACCTGACCACTTTCTCTCTCCCCTCCCTTCCACGCCCGCACCCCTACCCGACACATGCAACTGAATTAAATTGCCTCTGCTCTCTTGTCTTCAGCCAGCCCCAACACCATGCTCCAGCCTTCTGGGAACAGAATCCAGCACGTCCAACACTTGGCATTGAATCGAAGCAATGAAGTCTAGCAGAACTCTGGGCCGTCTAACTGGCAGCTGCTCCAGGGCTGCCAAAGACTGCTCACTCTGCACAGCTAAGGGGGTTAGCCATCACTGCCAGGCCGGCTGCAGCAGCTCCAGCTTTCTGTTGCCTTGGGGACAGAAACAAAGAACATGAGGAGACTTCAGACATCTTTTCCGTCTCTCTCTCTTCAGCAGGCTATTAGGGAGACCCTATTGTGGGATAGAATGGACTGAAGGTTCGATGGGAAAGGAAGATCTATGGCCCCGGGGGTACGGTATTTTTGTCTCCCTGTCCTCCTAATTGTCATCCCAAAGGGCTGAGTATTAGTGATTTGGACATCTGGCTTGGATAATCATTACTAGTTACTTAGTCTTAATGATTCCAAATGCTTCTCTTATATTGATTCAGTTATTACTGCAGTGTGTGCTTCATCCAATATGAGGCTCAGTCATCCCCAGCTCTGTAACCCTGCGGAATGTCACAGGCAGGTAATAAAGGTTGTTAAACAATAACTCAAGACTCTTGTCTCAAAGATCCCAGCCTTGAGACCCAGTACTGGATAGACAAGGAACTGTTTATGTTTCATTTGGGAATTGAGTGGTTGTAACATCTCTAGTTATGATAGGCCAAATATGACAAATGTGGGGTGGGGGAAAGGAGGGAACATACACAGAGCTCCAGCTACTGAGGGTGTTGAGGTAGGAAGATCACTTGTACCCATGAGTTCAAGGCCTGCCTGGGCAACATAGTGAAGAGGTTTCTATGCCTGAATGGATTTTTTAAAAATCTGTTTCAGAAATTATAACAGCTTTATTGCCTTTTCATCACTTTTTAATATGACAGATGCTAATTAAGGATTTCTTACCTCCTTTTTTTGGTTTTGCAGAATGTACATTTAAAAAGAAAGCCTTTAAGACACGGAGGGGTTGGAGGGAGGGGGTGATGTAGATACATATGATGTACACATGTATAAAACTAAACAATTAGTGTGATTTTTTAAAAAAGTCCCCTAAGTACTAGCTGTAATCAAAGCTAATTTGATAGCTATCTTTATAATGATATGAGATTTACACAATGTAAAATTGTAACCCCAAAGTCTGAGGTGTGTGTTTTCCTTTAGTTTTTATATGCAAGGTTAAGACAGGGTTTTACTATACAGTTGAAGCTCACTCCAAACTTATACATAGCACCAACTGGCTTTGAACTTATCATCCTCTTGCGCCATTATATCTGGCCCTAGAATTGAGTCATTCTCCTTACTTCCAGGTTATCAGAAACTAACTTGCTTAGGGCTGAATATACCTATGATGATGGTTTGGACTTCATCAAATACATATGAAATTACTTCTTCAAAGTCAGCCAATTTGCTTCCGTACAGTTGATTTCTCAGTAATAGCATGGCAAAGACATTATGGATCAGTTACATGCATTGATAATCTAGAAACCTCATTCAAGTCATTGCCCTTGACCTTCCAGCTCATCTGGTGTTTTACTGGAGCTATTAATAAGTTAAATGAACTTACTTTCATTCCCAGGCTTCATTCCTTGAAGCTATGCTGGCATGGCCTCATTGGCTCCTCTCCAGTCCCAGTTCCAGACCTAAGGTCACCTCCTTTTCTTGAAGGTGGGGGCCGAGAATTAGGCAGGAGTCCAGGACAATGATGGGAAGATAGAAGATGCTGTGAGAGTCACCCCAGCCATATAGGGAGGCCTGAGGAAGCTGTGGAGGAAAGGTAAAGATTCACAGCCATGCTGAAGGACATGGGAGGCAGTCACCAGCACTGTATGTTAAGTGCAATAGTGCCACTCATTTCTCTGGTGTAATTGAGCCGAAAGGTTTGTTTGGGGGAATGAAATGTAATGGCTACTTTAGGTACTGAAACTTGGGAAGCGTATTTGTAACCATTATCAACATTTGTAAGTATATATTGCTAAAAGTAAAAGAATAAGCTAGACAGAGCAGAAACAATACCCTCCAAAAACATTACAGTGCTAGTAGTGGAAAATAATATCATGTCAAGTCAGTCCTGATTTTAGATACATTTTTTAACCTTTTCATGATGACTTAGGTGCCCTTAAGTATTACTACACACAATAGCTATACAGAAGGCTCATTTCCAGAAAAGTGAACCAGCTGGAGAGAGAGTGGCCTGCTTTTACTGTCCAGTTGGTTTTGTCAAATACTTTCATAGTTGAAAGTTTGCCCCAGATAATGAAGTTTCCCAGAAGTTTGGAACCCAGATATCTACCAACCAATGAAGTGTCTATAGCATTGAAGTGACCATGTCACAGTCGACAAAAAACACAGAGAAGAGAAAAGCTAGATGGCATGAACTTCCAGTCTTAATAACGTAGCCTCAAATAACATGAGGTTACTTTTTAAGTCTGGAAGATTTAGACTGGCCTTTAACTGATTTCAAAGGTGGTAAACCTTTCAAATCAATACAAGTGACCGATTTTCACCCCACCTGATATTGTTTCCCTCTCTGCACACATAGATCCTATTTCCACTCAGCCATAACAATAATGAAGCAGAAAAGCCGTGCTTCCTGTAACTTGAGTCTCTCAACAGAGGAGTCCTGAGCAATGTTTGCATTCCAGTACGCCAAAGTGCTCATGACCAGCACAGAAACGAACAGAAGCTTTTCTCCCATTACAAGCATACTTCTGTGTGGTACATTTTGGTTTTCTGGAGAGGTGTAAATGGTCCCTTTCATTTGTTTCTAGTTACCATCTTCTTTTCGATTTGCCATTGCTTTTAAAAACCCATGCTCTGCACAAGATTTGAATCTGCAAAGAGGAAAGGGCTTGGGATGCTTTCCAAACAATCTTGCCTGGTGGTTAAAGCAAATGTATTGTGATGTCTCAGAGAGATGCAGAGGACCAGGAATCCCCAGAACTGGAGTCTGGCCATGGCATTGCCAATTACCCAGTATTCTTTATTAGAGTGAGCCGCTTAGCCTCTCTGAGCTCAGGTCCCCAGAGCTTTAGCAAACTTGAGGATGAAATGAGGTCATGAATGGGGAGTAGTTAGGAGAAACACAGCAGCTACGGATGTGTAAGTGTTCATTTTATACTTTCTTTTTCTTTCTTTAGGAAGTTAAATAGGGAAGAGAAAGGGAAGAGAAAATTCCCCACTCTATGGAATCTAGTCAGATTGCCCAAAAATCATTGGCAATCCCTTACTCAACTAGCAACTGCCACAGTTCTTAATCCACTTTCCCCATTCTCAAAATCTTGGCTGGGCAGGAAACCATGCATAAGTGTCTCACCACTCTACTCCCCTCTGCCTCCAGGCCCTTCCTGCAACGTTGATACCTGTCTCTTATACACATCTAGATGTGTATAAGAGACAGGCACAGGACTGTACCAGGCACAAGTCCATAGGGAGTGGCAGGAAACCATGCATAAGTGTCTCACCACTCTACTCCCCTCTGCCTCCAGGCCCAGTAAAATGTGACTATATGACCATGTGCACAGGACTGTACCAGGCACAAGTCCATAGGGAGTGGTAGACCATAAGGAAAAAAGTCAGGATTCGGAGGCTTCTATAGTTCTCCCCAACTTACCCTCTTGATTTGCCAAGCTTACTCCCCCAAGGAAGGAAAATGAATGCATAAACCAAACATCTCACATACCTTTAGCTACTGCATTTCTCCTAGCCCTTTCCCAGAAGTTCAGGATCTTACTAGATCCTAAGTGATGGTCCCAAGTAACTGGTACCATCCCTTGGAATTATGGATCTTGTGAGACAGGTAAGAGGAAGAAGAGTCTAGAATGTTCTGTGCAGGTAAGGGAACATGACTTGAGTGCTACCAAGGGTGAATAGACTGGATGAATCAATAGCAACCCTAGGTGAACTTGAACTGCTCATCAAAAAAGGCTGTGGGAAAAGAAGTTGATGGGAAGTCACCTTTCAGCCCTTTGCTATTTAACCTGCAGCATGCCCAATAAAATAATGTGGTGAATGTGACACTTTTTTCAGTGCTAAAGCCTCAGAACAAGACAGCACATCATTCAGTGTCCTGTCAACTGGGCTTTGAGGGGAGATAGAGCCACAGTTAAAAGCTGTGTCCTCTGTCTTTTCCTCTGAAGGAAATCCAGCCAGAGAAGACGGGACAATGCTTCAGATACGATTTGCACAACTGTGGTAAAACACATATCATGCACACTTTACCATTTAGTCAAAGAACACTGGCCATGTTGTGCCACACTTCTCTTTAAAGTCAGAGAAAAGGACAAATGGCTAAGTTACATAGGAATAATTGAGCTTTGTCATTGTCTCAGAGGATCCCTGGGAGTATTTACTTCTTAAACCTGGAGCAAGGTGAAAGTGAACTAAGGAAAGAATCTCTAGTTGTAGGCTTCAGAGGAATAAGAATGGAGAGATACCCAGGAATAACTATAAATGAGAAGGGGAGGTTATATATGAGTACGAGAGGTATTGAGGGATACACTGTATAACATTCTGATCTTGCTGCCAGTTGCTCTTGTGATCCTGGACAAAGACTGAGGTAGCCATGAAAGACTGGATTGCAGTCATTGTAATTTACCAAATTCACATATACCTGACTTAAAAGATGTCCATTACAGTAATGCACAAAGAATTTCCTTTTGGCTCTTTTTGGGATCTGGATGTGGTCTAGTGGGGTGGCAGGTTTTTTTGGGGGGTGGCTGGCAAGAATAAATGAAGACGAATTACTTATTAAGAGCTCCCTCGAACTCACAGGACTACTTCTTGAGGAGTGCTATATGCTATGGGATTAGCGTTTACCTCATTTCCCCCTTCTTTGCCCGAGCTTATCCCCACCACTGCCAGTTCCAGGGCTTCAAACTCTTCCTGCCCTACTGCCAAGATCCAAGGATCTTATTCATGTCTATCTAATCTACAATGCATCCCAGCAACAACCATACGGATGTATCTTCAATGCCAACTCTTGAATACCTGGGGAAGAGAGAGAGCTACAAGAGACAAGGGGTCTCCATCTGAAGACCTTCAAATCCAATATAAGGCCACCTGTGGCAGCAGTCACATGACTGCACTTTAAGGGCAGAAATCCATTTTTATGTTCGTTTGTTTGTTTTCCCTTATTCCTGCTGCTTTTGGGAGAGTTTGGAAGATGGAAACTGATGCCTGTCTAGGAACACATCTGCTTTTCCATGTGAGCCTCCAGGGGCAGGAATGGGGTTAGTATGGGATGAATTATGGGTAAGCAGAATATGAGAGAAACCTTTGGAATGTTCTCTCTTTAACCCTCTGTCCACTAAAAGGCTACCTTCACAAACAGGACCCAAGAGGAAAGATGAGATGACTGAGCAAAGAAATATGGCATTGTCCTCCCATGGTTGTGAGAATGAAATTTTTATCATCTTCTAAGCCTGTATTGAGTCAAGGGCACTGCCAAATAACAAGCCCTGTTTAGAGGCAGATGCTCCAGAATCAGCTGGAATACTCTCTATGCTGTATCTCAAGTAACTGGTACCATCTTTTGGAAGTTGGAGAGTTCCTATTAGCAAGACCACTGGGTGGTCAGTTCAATAGCCTATGCCTTTTGACTTTCTTCATCATCCACTAAAGCAAAAGAGCACAGTGCACAGAGCATAGGCTGTATTCTATACTATGTGGGAAAAGCCTAAAAGCATATCATCCCCTGTCTCTACTCAGGGCCTTTCTTTGTATTATCCACACAATTAGAATACAGTTCCAGACCCTTAGGATGACTGTAAAGTCCTGCCTGATTTGCCCCTTGCCAAGTTCTCTAAACATCATCTTCTGACACAGCAGTTCTCTCTGTACAGTTTTGCTTTCCACAGTTTCAGTCACCCGTAGGAAACTGTGGTCTGAAAGTATTCAATGGGAAATTTTACAAAACAAAAGCAATTTAGAAATTCAAAATTGTGTGTCAGTTCCTCTGGGTAGTGAAATGAAATTTTGTGCAGCCACTCTCAGTCCTACCAGGATGTCAGTCATCCTTTTGTGCAGCATATTCACACTTTGTATGTTATCTGCCCACATGACATCTAGTAGTTAGCTCAGTTATCAGACAAGTTATAAGATTGACTGTGTATTGATTGCAATGTTTGGGTTCAGGTAACCTTCCTTTCTATGCAATAATAACCCAGATACAAGAATAGTAATGCTGGCAATTTGAATATGCTAAAGATAAATTGTAAGTTGCAAATGAAAGCCTTCAAACTTTAATTAAAGTTTTTTTTTAATTCAAATGCTAGGGTCACTTAGATCTATGATAAGAACAAATCTTCTATGAAGTTTCGAATATGGAAAAAAGAAATGCATGCTGGTTTTGCTTGTCATACCTCACACTGCAAAAGTGACAGCCACTGTCTATGGTGTGTCTTGTATATTTATGCCCACAGACAAAGGTTAGTCTCAACTTTAGTCAGAGAAGCTTCTCTCTGCAGTGAATGGTGGTGAAAGCAGAGACTCATGGCTGCTCAAGGTGTTGAAAATGGCAGAAGGTTGTAAAACGAATAGAAAATCTATTAATAAAAAAGTTTGATCAAAAAAAAAGAAAAAGAAGAAAAAATAAGGAAAAAAAAAGAGAGAATGACAGAAGGTTGAGTGCTCAGCCCTAAACAGGGCATTTATACCACCCCCTCTGAGGCACAAAGAATATGGTGGAAGAGGGTATGGAAAGAATGTAAAAACACAAAATGAAAAATAGAGGCCATGAATTTGAAAGCAAGCAATGAGAGGTATATGGGAGAGTTTGGAGGGAGTAAAGGGAAGGGGGAAATGATGTAATTATATTATAATCAAAAAATAAATAACTTGAAGAAGAATATAAGAGCTGGAAGATGAGGAGAAGAGTTATGAAAAGCTGCCTTCTGGACACACCAAAGCCATAGCAGTAATGACCTCCCAGTGGCTATGATTCCCTGCACTATGCCTGCACAACGGTGAGACTTTTAATAGTCAGATATGGATTCAGGAGAGGCTCGTGGGCCCTAATCCTCTTTGCTGTACTATAGGATATGAATGGATTGGGGTTGGGGGGTCATTGTCTTCAGTTGTGTACCCACTGGTAAACCGAACAGGCTCCATCTGATAGTTTCAAACACTGACACACAGACGACCCTGGTTAAACTCAGTGGGCCACAAAACAAAAAGACACGACTGGGAAAAAGGGACTTGTAGACTCCCAACAGTGATGGGAGGTAGATAAGAGAGGTTGGGGGAGAATAATCAGAAAGCATTATATACGTGTATGAAATTTAATTAATAAAAATTTTAATTCATAAAAAGACCAAATTTAATTAATAAAGATATAACATAAAAGATGGAAAAGGAGATCTGGCATGGTGCCATATGCCTATAGTTCCAGCCAGTTAGCAAGCTGAAGCAGGAGGATCAACTTGAAACCAGCTTATGCACTGTAGTGAAACCTTTCTCCAAAGGAAAGAAAAAGCATGAA